>OZ023175.1:11035712-11090712 GCA_963678695.2 Diplodus puntazzo
CACTGCTCTTGAATCGACTCGTCAGTAGCCCTACCTTTATTTATGTGACTTTGTGACATCAGACTACATCACAGAGTCATACATTTTAATAATTTATGCCTAGTAGCTAGTTTGGCACGTAAGAATTGATTAAGATAATCTGCTCTGTTGTTGTTAGTGGTTCTGGCTCAGATATGTGTGAGCCGACCAATCAGATCAGACTAGGCGTTCGGGGGGGGGGGGGCTTAAAGAGACAGGAGCTTAAACAGAGCATCTCGGATGGAGGAGAGACAACTAAAGCATTTAAACCTATGCTAGTAGTAACCCAAAGTAAAATTATGAACCTGAAATTGAGAATAATGTCTCTTTTAAATGTGTTGAATTGCACTGTGATATTTGTATCAAAGAAGAACATTTTGGGCAAATAATCTCAACGCAACACCTCCACAAAATTAAAAAAAAAAAAAAATTCTAAAAGAGAAAACAACCTTTAAACCAATTAAGAAATGTTCTCAAAATGATCTGGACATCTGCCTTCTCTCCTTGTATGCTTTAATTAATACGTTTGTTAATTTATTTGGTAATTTAATTCACTGTATTTTTTGCTTTGTGTTGTTTTAGTCGTTGGTTTTCCCACAGGTGCAGGTATTTGTTTAGAAGCTCAGGTGTAATTGAGAACATTATAAACCTGGGTCCTGTTGTTGTGTGTGCTGGCTCACTGTCACAGTTTAGCAATGGAACTGAGCCATCTTTCACATTTGGTTCACCTGCTCTTTTTAGTAGTCAAAATGCCTGCTGTTAAAAAGGTTTAATGCAGAATGTCTCCTTTGAAAGATTCAACATATATGCAAGGAACAGTTCTGTTCATTATCCGTCACTTTCTTTTTAAGTCTGATCATTTTTTGATTAATCGTTTAGTTTGCGAAATGTTCCCTGAGCCCAAGGTGACATTCAGATTTGCCAACACTCCAGAACTCAAAGACACTTAAATACAAAATCATAACTGAGGAAAAATGGGAGAAATGCTCATATTCAAGAATCTGGAGCCAACAACTTTCTGGCCCTTTTCCAACTAACCATTACAGCAGCACCTCATGTTGAAATTCATCGGCAGAGTTGCTCAGCCATTAGTTGGAAATAGAGTGATCAAAGCACGAGGTGACATTTTCACTTTTTTAATACCACTGAAGTGTTGCCTTCTTTAATTTAGACACACGTGTAGATATTTCAGGAAAGTCTTAGTGAAGTGCGCTTGTAACTGCATAAAGCAGAAACATTCTGCTTTCTTTCCAACAGAATGTAGCATAAATCACTGGCTTCAAAAAGAAAGCTGATTTCATATAAGCTAATGAGAAAACGACTTACTTCTAATTCCTTAATTGATTACCTCCGTAAACAATTACTGTTTGAGTTTGTGGCCTCAAGGGTTTCAACTCTTCTTCAGTGTAGCAGGGGGTTAATTTAGTAAATTGTGGTATTTACTTTATTTAGAGTAAAGTAGAATGCTTTAGGACGGTGCTACCTTGTGATTGTCAGGTGGCTCTCATTGGGGTGTTACTCCCAAAAAAAGCAAGATGGAAGACGGCAAGAATTCCAAATCAAGGCTTCGAAATGATGAGGGAGGTCACGGAGAGGCCACAACACAGAGGAAAAGGTTGACGGAGGTTCTCAGGGTAATTCTAAGTGCTGTATTGTAGGCAGCTGGACTTTTTTCAGTTTTCTTGAAGACGTTTCACGTCTCATCCAACAGGCTTCTTCAGTGAAAACTTACTGGAAGGGAGATGCAGGCTTTTAAACCCTGCGTAGGAGTATCCTTACGGAGTAGGTAATGACCCACAGCCTTCATGTGAGTCATTAGGGCTGAGAGTGAGTCCAGGTGTGAATGTTTCCTAAGCTGTCCAGTTAGTTAGAACTAAAGGAGCCTCTTGGACGAGAGATGAAACATCCTCAAAAAACTGAAACAAGTCCAGTTGCCTGTGATACAGCACTTAGAGCGGAGGACAAAGGGTTTTTTTTTCTTGTCCCCCTTTTCGTGGGGCCTGATATCCAGCGCAGGAGACTTGCACACGTTCCCTCTTACATCATCATGATTGTTGGAGGTAAGTCTTGTTTCTGTAGGAGGCTGCGGCCACAGAGGACCTTGTACATGTCTGCTCTTATCACAGTCTGTATTTCTCTCTCTCTGTGTGTCTCACATTTTGCCAATATCTGCCCATCCAGCTTTTTTTTTCTCTCTCTCTGCTTTCTTGAATATTTCTTTCACATTTTCCTCCTCTTTACTTTGTCTGGCGGGAAAAAAAGGACAGACACGGGGACCTCTTTTAATATGTCTTTGCTGTCTGTGGTTACTCAATTCGAATGCCAAGGTTGAGATGTTTCTCCTTTGATTAATTGGCCCTGCTCCGCTTTTAAAAGAGTGGCAGCGAGTGCGTGTGCATGTAAACTGGTCTTTAGAGACCAAGGTTGGCTGATTTTTACATCACGAAGACGAGGGCAATCTTCACCATTTAAAGGATGAGTCAACCTTGCTCACATTTTTCTTATAATTCCACACAACAGTGCACCAGTTGACCTCTTGACTACATTACAAAGCTGTCTGTATTTTGTGCTGTCTGTATTTTGGTTTGGCGAAAAATGAGCACGACAAAGGTTTCTTTTTGTTTTTTTATTCATGATGTTAGCCACTCCTTCCCATATATGGCTCAAGTAAATTATCTGTACCCTGCAGGGATTCCCTCTGAAGCTTTATCTGACATAGCAATAAGGCTGCATTTTAATAATAATAAAAACCTACAAATGTGGGGAGTTTTATCAGTGAAGTAGAAAAGGGCTTTTGCAAAAACAACTCGACAATGAATGTTTTGGAGAAGGCAAGTTTGAGAAAATATTCGCATTTATTCAGCTGAACGAGATCAAAAGTGCTTCCAAGGTCATTAGAAAACTTTATGAGATGCAGCCCCGCTCATGCAGATAAACCGGCAAACATAAAAGACTTTAATTAAATGTGTTATTCTATACTCCTGCTTTAAGTGTCTTTGAACAAAACCGGAGGAGAAAATGTAAATTTAAGTTTGAATACATACATATATAAGCCGACTTTAACAACAGTCTGTGTTTGGCCGATGTATGAACATTCCAGTACACCCACACACACACAGACACACATGTAATCATGAATAAACGCTAAAAATAAACCACGACATATGGACGCGGCTGAACAGCGCGACATAAAAAGAAATAAAAAAAAAAACAAACAACAGAAGACAATAACATCCGCTCCCACAATGGCTGGGCCTTTTTCAATGAGCTATGTTAAGCACAGCTTATCGGCCAATCTGCTTTCTCTCTCTGTCTTGTACGCACATGCACACACACTTCCCCATCCAATCATGTAGGCCGCGGGCAACTTTTTCATTAGCGTTGTGGTATTACTTCAAACCCATTAAAATAGGCTCCTCCTAATCTAAATCCAATAATTTGTGCACTTCTCCCTCCCGTCGCTGGCATCATGCTTTCCTCTATCTAACCCAATACTAAAAGAGAAGATTCATTATCTCTTGTTTGGACAGGGATTATGCTGATCGGGGCAGCTTAAGGCAGAAGATATAAAGACTCTTAATAAAATTCTTCAGCCGTTGCGGCAAGGCGCCATCTAATTTAAAGCCGTCAGACCCCTTAACATTCACACACACGGACACACACTCAAACACACACACGTGCCTTCCATTACTTTTGTCTTCTTACCTAATTCTCAACAAGCCTTCTTTTCATCTCCATTTCCATCCCTCTCAGATCAGCCCCCATTTCTTGGTCTTTTGTAATTAAAACCTACACGGAAATGTTAGTCGGGGCCAGATTTAGTATCAGTCTTACTACATTAGAGTATGTGCTCCCATTTAACTGGGACTAGATCCACAAAACCAAAGCAAAGTTTAACATGAAGGTTTGTCACCTTTTTGCTTCTTTTACACTTATGTCAGAGTCTGTTTCAATATACGACATCCGATTGATGTTGGATGGAGAAAAGCTTAACTGTAAAGGCTCATATACTTGACAGGTGTGTGGGAGGAAATCCACAGGCTGTAAATTTGCAATAAACTTTAGTAAAGATGCATTTTGGACATTAAACTTTAATCAGGTAAAGCTGAGGAACAAAAACATCTCCACCTCATAACAGTGAGAATTAGATTAATATTAAATTACACAAGTCACCACATATAATTTTTGTTATTGTGGTAGAAATGATTTGGGATAAATTGATTTCAATTGTGTTTATATTAATCATGTTTACATATAAAACTAGAATGGCACTTAGAAGAGCACACGTATAGTCACTCTTTTTGTGCACTGTCAGATGAAAGTGAAACATAATACTGACTAGTTACGAAGTATTATCATCAATTACTAATTATCAGTTTGTCATCAAGTAAAGTGAAAGTAGTGAGGAAGTTATCAAGTAGACTCCTTAATTACTTAATACTTAATCATTAAATACTCTTTTTGTGCCCCCTCAAGTAAAATAAACATAATACTGAGTTGTTACAAAGTATACTTACTAATTACTTATTACCTAATCATTAGTTACTCTTTGTGTGATCATAATACTGAGTAGTTACTAAGTCGATCATAACATCATTACTATGACAATAAGCTACTGAGGTTTTCCTAGGGCTTCACAATTATTTTTAAATAGCAAACCAGAGGCAGCAATATTCCCAAAAATAAACTGCTCATGTATCAATATTCACATCCTCAAGTCATATTCGACAGCCTAGGTGATACTCAGTGATCTGTCCTCTAGTCATTTTCTGATAGTCTTTGAGTAACAGTAATGGCATTACTCAGTAACATTTCATTAGTAAATGTTTTCCTAATTAATTCCTTACTTTCAAAAACTGACATTAGCGTGTACCTTATTTTAAAGTGTAACCAAATGTTCCTTGTTCTGAATCTTCATCTAACGAAGGTCTCAGAGGCCTTAGCATTCTTTCTTTAATGAAGTTTATTGCAAGTAAAAGGACAGTATGTGGAATTCTCTCTTCTCCTGCGGCTGACTGTAGAAAAGCAAAAGGAGTATTTTCTCTTTCTCGTGTCATTACTGTAGTTCTGGAGCAGATGGAGTACTTTTTTAGTAGTTTCCATCCACTCAGGCACTGCAAAAGTGTGTGGAATTCAAATGAAGAGTTCATTTCCAGAAAAGAATCATGTCCTTCAGCACCTGAACTTCATCACACAACACTTAATCACTCAACACTTGAAATTGTAGAGTGTTCTGTTTTATCAACATTTTTCCCGCTCTATCAGCGAGAGACACAAGCTTCTAAAGCGCCATGATTGTGTTTCATGCAATCGGTCATATTTAAAGTTTAGCTGTCAGTATTTTTTTCACAAAGCAGGTGCAGAACAAAGCAATTTTTATTATTTAACATCTGTCGGAAGCAGAGCCCCTGAGGATAACTGCGGTTGCATTTGGACGCAGCAGATTAAGTCGCGAGGGTCCGCGTGGATTAACCTACAGGGAGCCGCTAAACTGGCAGCTCCGCAAATGTTTCCATGGTCAGCTCATATGCATGCAGATAGGAGTCTGGGGAGATGCACAATACATGATTAGGCATGCTGATGGTTCAGAGGAGGCGCAGAGACAGTTCACTCGTCCATCCATCCTCTTCCTCCTCCTCGTCCTCCTCTGCGACTTAATGATCATGGACCTCAGTGCATCGCAGTCCTTTGCAATTCAAGCTCCAGTTCATTTCCTGCTCCTGTTTATGTGGCACTGAAGGCAGCGTTTATGAAGGTATCTGTCTTCTTGATGTCAGTGCCATTTGACAATTCATTGTCAGCTGAATTGGCTGGAAGAGTGACTGTTAGACGCGGCGCTCTGCGAAAATGATATCAGAGGCCATTTTTTCCGGCTCACTTTGCCCTTGCCTTTGTTTATTTGTTATTTACTTGTATGCCATTATGGTAAATAATCGGCCTCATAGTATCAGAACGCAGTTGAGTTGATGCATCTATTTAGATTTCCTGCGCATTTGAATTTTAACGATGGGAGGAAAATGGAGATGTGGGTAAACAAAAGTTATGATGTGCAGAGACGGCTTAACCCGAATGGCTGCTGCAAGAGGACATAAAGTACAGACACAAACACACTGCAGGGTCACAATGGGAACATGGATAACACTACACAGTCCAGGCAGCAATCAAAACACACACACACACACACACACACACACACACACACACACACACACACACACACACACACACACACACACACACACACACACACACACACACACACACACACACACACACACACACACACACACACACACACACACACAATTAAGATAAATTAAGTGACCAGGTTTCAGAGGTGACCAGGCTGTGAGTGCATGTCTGCTTCAGTCATCATTATTGTTAATTTACAGGCGAAACTCCCCCTCTCCTGAACCTGAGGAGCACAATATCAAAATCTTTAAAACAAATACATAAAATATGACCTGTTCCGAAAGAGAATCAATATTGCATGTTTGTCTGGGAGAAAGCTGCTGATGCATTTGCTGTGCTGACTTTTCCAATTTCTACATCTGAGATTACCATCGCTTTCGAGTATGCTGCTCATTTTGAAAAACAGAATTTCATTCAGTCGCAGCTCTAGCTGTATGCCCCGAGGCTCTGTGAGAGAGCGAAAGTGTATTAATGAAATGAGAGACAGACAGTGTTATTTAAATCACCTCAACAGCATAACCTGAGGCCTAACAGGGGCTCTCTGCTGCTTTTCCAGACCTGTTTTCATACCTCAGCCAACCAAACCAAACTTAATCATATCCACATAACATAGCCACCGACAACCAGACTATAACGCTGTGCTGTGCCGATCTTAACCACACTGAATCGAATCAGCGTATTGAGTCGTCAACTTAAATCAAATCAAAGTCAAAATAAACCGAATCAACAGTACTGCTGAGACAACGTACACCGAACCTCATAAAGCCAGATGCAAATTACAGAACAAATACCAAACTAACATGGAAACATAATGACACAATTTCTCAAGCATGCCTCAAAGGAATACACATTATGTGTTTGGTAATGCTATCGAACAGTTCGATGAGTGGAATCACAACACTCTCATATCTGCATGCCATCTTAACATAGCACAAAGACTGACTTGGTCACAGACGAGGTAAAGTATTAAAGTTTTAGTCATGTCATGTGTAGTCATGTTGGCTGAATGGACGTATCACCTAATGCTTCCCTGTAAATGATGCTGCATTCAATTGCTCCTTGGATCGTCCGACCCCCTGAGTAGGGAAGACATCTTTTTCCGACTTTGGTGTGTTCATGTACGACCAGTTTCGCACTAATCTAGATCACTCTGTGTGGATGGCTACAACCTGAAATACCATACTGTCAATCACACATGAGCCAAAGCTTGCCCTGCAACACATGACTTTGACAAAAGCTTCTCTGCGTAATCTCTATTACACTCACCCTGTTTCTTATAAAGTATTTATCACGTTTCTAAAAGCTTTAATGGTTTATTCATAATAATCATAATAATTCTACCTCGTTATCTATTTATTCTAAATTATGATTACTAAATTGAATGCGCTGGAATTAGCACATGATAACTCACTACATGCATGACTCGTCTCCCCGTGATTAATCACACGGGAGAGTTATAATAAGTATTGAGTTAAAATATCAACTATTTTCAACCTTGTTAGCTTGTTCTACAGCCGAATGAACCCACTCGGTAAACACTTTTCACAGCAACTCAACTGTGGACTGAGAATCCTGTTTGTGCCTCCAACAGGAAATCTCAAAGAACTCATTTGGTTAAAGCACACAACGTGTATGTATATGTGTGTGTGTGTGTGTGTGTGTGTGTGTGTGTGTGTGTGCCTGTAGTGCTTTGCTTTCTGCATGCCAAGGCTTCAGAAGCTACCTGTCCTCCCAGAACAATTAAGCCAAGCCTCTTTACAGTATCTCCGCTCCAATTAATTTTAATATTTAAACAGCCATGCAGAGACTTCTGAACCCACTAACGCAAGATTAGAGTAAACCCAATTAAATATTGATGGCCATAAATAAACATTCTAATTTGGAGAGCCGCCATGGTGCGCAGTAAATCAAGAGAAAAAATGGTTTCAGAGGAAATGCTATGCTTATTAGCTGAGCAAATGTTGAACCAGGGAGTCAGGAGAGGAGGTGAGGGGAAGGACAGAGGATTAATGTGGAAAGGGCGACGTAGGGGGTAAGAGGGAGAAAAACAAGCGGGCAGAGTGCAGGTATTTCTGTCCACACCGAAACATTACATCAGCTGTGTGAACATGACCGTACTGCTTTCCCCACAAAATACTAATCTGTGGTCTCAATGGATTTACGATGAGTGTTGATGTTAAGTGTCACTGTTGGCATAGTTTGAAGCAACAGATCATGTTGGTGGACAAGCTTGGTCAGTCCCCCCCCCCCCCCCATACGTTTATCTGTGATGCTGTAGATGTCGTTTCTGGAGGCACCCCTGAGCAAAATGTCTTTATGTGCCGTCAAACTCAGGTGACCCAGTGAGAGCATGGTGAGTCTGTGTCCATGGTCGGATGGGTCAAACACGGATCTTTCACCCATGGCACCTGTTTCCTGTCGACAAACCAATAATGCCAGCACTAGTAGAGGTCGACTACTTTTAAACTCATTTTAAGTAGGTTAACTTCATTGACTTGTGTTTTGATTTTTACACAAACCATAATCTTTTCCTAAACCTAATCAAGTAGTTTTGGTGCTTAAACAGCAACCTTATTCAAAATCTTAACTTCTCGTCACCACGACGAAGAAGGTCGCCGGACTGAGGTGCAAAGTGTTGTAACAGTAAAGTAGGTTTTTAGTATTTTATGACAATTCAAATAGTGAAAAAGTCTCAACTTTTATATGTCAACTCTTAAGGACATTGCTGATTGCACGATAACCACCAAGCTTCTTACACCCTGGTGTCTATTAGCAGGACTGTCTTGTTAAACAGATGCATGGGATAATAATATACACTTGTTGTTTCATTGGTTATTTAAATGGACTTTAACACACTTTTCTATTCTATTGACCACTCAAAGCATGCAAGGTCCCGAGCTGCTCATACAGCTTCCTATCTGAAACACCTCGAGATATTTTTATGCTCAATGCTTAACTCAACGTGCAACCGATGTATCCAGGGATCCACTGGTCTTCCGATTAGTGGACGACCCACTCTACCTCCCACATGGCGCTATTTTGAAGCTTCCAGTAAGACAAAGAAGTATAGAAAGTGATACCTACATCAAGAAGACCAACAAGACGTCGTCAAATTACTTTCTTTCACCCTTAATACAGTTGTGATGTGTGTGTCTTTGATAAACAGACACAGAAAATCCAGGCTGAACTTTAAGGGGATTTAACAGCAGAGCTCTGGCCTCATTCAAGCGTCATTGACCTGCAGAGCGCCGCTGTTGTGAAGGTTTATCACAGAAAAGTCTCCTGTGACATTATAACATTTGGACTTCATCCCTCGAAGCCACAGGAATAATTTCATTTTTATCTAGAGTGGCTGTAAGATGTTACAGATCTCACAGATAGAAAACAAGTCTTTGAGAGGCTGTCCACGTGCTTGGCTCTGACTGACAGTGAATCATTCATGGAGCGCAGGAAACATGATGAGAGCTTGATTAAGGACAGGGAGAGATGGGCTCCAATGTTAAATCAGTCTAGACTGAAGGCTGATTAGACGAAAACTTTTATATAAAACTGGAGCAGAGAAATCTTCAGACAGGTCCGAGAGTCTCCACAAATTTGGCAATTTTTCAGGTCGTAACAGGCACATATTTATACGCCATTGCACTAATTTAAGTCAAAATTATACAAGCTTGAGAAGATTATCTCTCATCATTGCCCTTATTAATTTTTTCGCGGTGTTACATTTATGCAACATGTCCTCACAGCTGTGCCACCTGCATGCAAATGTGGAATCAAAGAAAAAAAACATGTACACACAGACAGAGACACACACACACATTTATAGAGATTTTTCATCTTCAAGCTCATGAATTTATGAGACAGTGCGTATGCCGAGCAGTGCTGACTAACATGACAGCCTCCTGACAGTTCCCGTACACAGGCAGCCTGCTCTGTGTTTTAGATATACAGTATATTTTGAAAGTTATTCAAGAGCAAGGGGGCTGTGGGGGCTGGGGGGAGCAGACACGCCACATGAATAAATAGAAATCAAACATTCAGCGCCGGCGGTTTTGGCACTTTGAGCGGAGATATGGGGGAAGGTGTCAAGGGGTATGGCAACAGGGTTTGACAAGGGGGCCACGACGGGCAGCAGTCGCTGTCAGAGCGCCAGGTGGTGATGCGTGAATTGGGGGAGAGGAGACGTGACGCGGAGGATTCCTGTGCTGGCCGCTGGAGAGGACGAGAGGCTGTGGGAGGGGTCCCTGAACACACCGTCCACCTGTCAGAGCTCTGGCCCGGGCTCACACACACACACACACACACACACACACACACACACACACACACTCACACGCATGATAGCAGACATGCAGGTACCCCTTCATGTGTATGCAAAAAGACACAAAGTCATTTGACAGGCTGTGGTTAGAAAGCAGCGGGAAACTGCGAAGAAGTCGTGTTCAGACTTTATGAATGGATATTGAAAGGGACAGTTCACCCTAAAATCAAAGGTGTATGTTTTTACACTTATGTGTGCTGCCCATCCATCTAGATTGTTTTGGTGAGTTTAGGAGAGAGAGATGAATAAATAGCGCTACGGGTAAGAGAACAAACATGTTGATCATCAACCAGCATTATCTGGCCCACAGATAAAGCAAAGTTAAGCTTGAAAAAAACAATAATTTGTAATATATTGTAAATTTGCTCTGTGTAATTGGCTGTATCAATTTAAAACATGTGAACACAGAGAAGATGCATCTGACTGTAACCTGGCAGGCAAAAGCACATGACCTCCTTCTGTAATTTTAATTTTGAATCTTATCCCTGGAAATCATTTTGGAAAAGCAGTTACATAAATTGTAAGTGCGAATGAAAAGGTGTGGAGGGAGAGGTTTTTTTAGAATCTGCTTGATGATTTAAAAAGCAATTCTTTTGATCATGACTTCAGCACAATTGATTTTTGTTCTTCTTCTTTGATTCAGTCATAAAAGTTATTAAGGAAAAAAAGAAAACAGATTCTGTTAGCACTCATATTATATGCTTGCTAGATGAAAGCATACGTGTCCTTGTTTTTCGACCAATTTGTCCTCTTTTCCTCAACATCGATGCGTGTTTTTGCTCTCGATGCAACATTAATGTGTTATGCTTTTTCTACGTATTAGTTCTAATTAGCTAGAAGATAGGGGAAGAGCATAAAGCGCTTTCGGAGTAAACACATTCAGGTTTTAGATGTCGTGCATTCTAAGAGCACTTTTTGTTTTCAGATTTTAATTGCGACTTCCTGTCCTCCCTCTTTCTGTCCTCGACTCTCATTTTTAATACACTTCATGATTATTATGTGCTGTATCTCAGTGTATATATGGCTGTATTTGGTACCCTTTACTTATTTTTTGTCATGTTTCATTTGCTTGTAGTAGATGTTAACGTCCTTTTATCAAGTCACTTATTTGAGGAAATATGGCCCTAAACTTGCAGACCCACCCTGTGATGAATTATTCTCAAGATACAGTTAACAAAATACATAAAGGATTGGCTTCATGTTCAGATTACAAATCCCCTTGTTTTTTCCCCGTTATTTTTATTGTAAATCAATATCATGCCACAAATTGTAATGGCCTTCAAATTCTGAATATAAGCTTTTACTTGATGTTGCTCCCAGCTCTCTCTCTCTCTTTCTGTCTCTCTTTCTTACTGTCTCTCTCCCTCCATCTGTCTCTTTGGATTTCCTGAGGGAAAAGCCGGACAGTGGGCAGAGTGTTTTTTTGGAGCCGGCATGGGAAGCAAAGGCAAAAGGCAGCGAGGGGGTGGGTGGGGGGGTGGGGGGTTTGGGGGGCTTCCATTCACAGGCCCATAATACTCTATTCATGAAGCCCCATGTGCTTTTATTATTTAAAGCATTCTCCCAGCACACAGAGCTCCATCCTGTCTCATTGTGAAGCCATCATCTGAGGAGCTATTTCCACAGAAGCAAAAAATAGTCCTATTTGTGAAATACTGATTATCTAAAAATGGGACTGCAGGGCCTCGATGGGGAGGGAATACAGGATTCCACAGGCGTCCACGTCCCACTGGTGGATTACCATTTTTTTTCCCTCCCCTCCTCCTTTCCCCTCATCTTAACTCCGCTTGATATCATTACCCAAGTCTTGGATACCAACTGTCAGAAAATGCAGACTATAATGCATCACTTGTCAGCGTGAAAATATGTAATTATGCTTATCTAACAAGTTTTCAAGGCCAAATGGAGGTAATATCTCTTGTGTGAAACAATAATCTGGCTATGCATCAGTGTAATTGAAAAAAAAAAAAAAGGCTACATTTGCTTATTTGTCACAATGCAGGAAATGTGCTGTCTTGACAGCTGGGAGAGAAAAAAAATGGCTGAAAGGATGCCAGTAATTAGCCTAATGTGGGTGTAGATGATGCACACGGGTGTGCGTGGTTTTGTGTATTCGTCCCTTTCATTTGTATCGTATCGTATTGTCTTACCTGTCTGTATTGTTTGTTCGCTGAATGGTGCCATTGTTGCACGGAGCTTGACACCCAGGACTATTGTTGCCGCAGACAAATCACCTGAAAGCCAGACTAATTGAACATGTATCGATGGAAATGCAGTGTTCTGACTGTCCCCTTTGGCAACCTTGGAGCTGACAGCTTCGCCGTCACACACAGAGGACGGTGCCACGGGAGGACGAAGCACATCGAGAGGCGAAGACAGACGGAGATCTCTGCGGCCAGGGATGAAGTTTAGAGCTCAGACAGACAGACAGACATATACTGTAAGATGAAGACCTGAAAGGATTAACAGCTACCTGTCACATGAACTGTGTGTGTGCAATCAAGACGGTGGTGTTAAATACTGGCAATCAGGGCAAATTCATCAGAGCCTTCTTTTCCTGCCAAGTAAGGCAGCGCACTGTAATTATGTAGGCATCAGCCTCTGTGACAGCCACCCGCGCTAGTTGTAATTTCGCCCAATTTACGTTTTGAAGGCTTCAAAGGGCCTATAATTTGAATCCCTTCAGCTTCATGGTAATGTGTTAGCATTGACTGTCATACCTTTTGTGCTCACAATAAAACGAGCACACGTGTTAAAAGATGTGCCGGAGGGAATTTTATTTTTATTTTGCAACGGCCATTTTGACTTGAAGTGGCTGCAGTGATAGAGAGATCAAAGGCCCTTTCACACCTGTTGTTGATTTCAGACGGAGGAGAAGAGAAAAAGATTGCAGCCTTTTTACGTCTGGTTCGACGATGCATTAGGGAGGGTAGTTACTGTGTGTTTGCTCCAGTCAGTTTTATTCCTTTCACACACTCAACAGTCGATACTTAACTTCTTTTAAAAATCTGATTCATTAGAGAGATTTCCTGCATTCAAGCGAACAACGACTGAATAGGCTGATTGCCGCTGACTCCCAAAACCACTTACATCACCGATCGCAAAACAACATGACTGTTTGATTGGGTTTAGGCACTAATAGTTTTTGGTTAAGTCAGGGAAATCATTGTGGTTTGGTAACTTCAGTTACAAACCTACAGGAGTTACATACATACAACATTTTGTATGTGATGTAACTTAACCACATTAGGAGTTAAAATGGAAATGTTAAAAGTCCTTGTTTAACTGCATCATCTTCCCTGACGTCCTCCCTTGCTGCTGTAATAATCACTGCGGCCACTAGAGGTCGCTGCCTAACCAGCTACGTAAATATGAGTCATAATAAACTGCTTTCAGAGTTGACCTAAATAATAGTTCTTCTGACAAGGAAGGGCTAGATGGATTGTTTGTGTACTGTGCAATACCTAGAGTCATTGTTCGATTCAATGAAATCAATGTTTAAGAGTTTTTATCACGTCTCGCTCTATAACTCACTGAGTTAGGTCTAACAATTGTAGAAAGGTTGCGCTGTTGTTATTTTTGACGATATTATGGAGTAATTACCTGGAAAACCATAAAAAAATGTTGATGACTCAGCCTGGACATCCAATAAATGCCTTCTTAATTTGTGTTTTGTTATGATTACATAACTTTAGTCCGGGGCGCCGCCAGGGGGGGAAAGGTTAGGACAATTCCAAGGGCCCGGCACTGACAGGGGGCCCTTTGAGACATGGGCAACCTATTCAAGGGCCCAACTAGATTTTTTTTTCATGGGGCCCAATATCCCTGACTTTAGTCTTAGTATTCTTACTACTATTACCTACTACTCTAATCATGATCTTTTCCTGAACCTAACTGAGTAGTGTTGATAGCTTATTTTCTAGTTAGCTAGTTGTAGAATGTATACTTTAACCAACCTGCCAGTGTTTCACAACATTCACCACGTAACCATGCAGCTTTGGTCTGGTTCGCCTGTCCCCGATAGTATTGGTGTTGTTGTAGAAACGTCATCCGTGTCGTTTTGGGAGTGACTGGCAATCCACTAATTCAGCTGTTGACGTTTGGACATTTTTAATTGATTTATCACGCATATACATGAAGGCTTTATTGCTCATACAGATTAGTAGGGATCTTTTTCATCAAAGTTTACTAAATACAGGTGGATTTAATAGCAGTTCACCTTCGGAATATTTGTTTATAAGTCTCAACTATCATCTCGCACGGTACTGTGGTTGGTCTGCTCGAAAGTAGACAGGGACCCTCCTTTTGAGACAGTCTTGGCTCGGTTGTTTAGTCCACCCAGGAGCTGGATGACAGCTTTCACAACAACCCAAATAAAAATTAATTTCCCACCTAACGAAAAAAGGTGTGAAAGCAGAGAGAGGTGTAGGTTCTGTACAAATATAACGAGTACAAACAGGAATGAAGACATGAATCCTATATGACCTCTATTCCTCTGCCCTGGGTGCATGCTTTTCCGTCCATATGGTCTATTACAGTGTGTTAAAGGCAATGACAGCACCAGGACACTATTAGCAGAGGTCTCCAAAGGTCATTTGGTCAATAGGAACCAGTAAGACATGCTTAACGCTCTTCTCTGAATTACACACAATGTGTTATGTGTTAAAACAAGCAACTGGGGTCAAAGGTTGCTGTTCTGTCCCACCACAGTTAATAACGACTCTACTCTGCTTCATCTCGTACTCTTTGCTCGCATCCTCGTCCTTCCTCCTCCCCTCCCGCTGCTCTGTCTCTTCCTCCTCTCCGAGGGCTTCTTAATGACTAACCTGTCAGGATTAGCATCTCTCCGTATTTCACACTGTGGCATCCAGCTTCCTCCTCATCCTCTAATGAACAGCAGCGGCTCCAAGGACAGAGGAGACAGGGGTGAAGACGGATGAAAAAAACTCAAAAGCGCCCATCGCCCGCCCCAGCTTCCCATTTCAGGAGTCCACACCACCCGCGTTGAGTCGAGTCCGCTTTTTTCCCCTCTCTTCTCGCCTCTTTTTAACGTCCTCTGACAGTCCCGGCTTCCGATGTTTAGGACAACTTAATTAATCACAGTACAGCGCTAATGAATTGACCAGCCGGGGCGTATTGATCCCTGGGGTATCAACGGCTCGCCTTTGTGAAGTCTAATACCCTCTTCTGAGCTCAGAGATCAAACATCTCGAGAAAAAGTGGGAAGGAATATCACACTGAAGGCTTTTTTTTTTCTTTTTTCTTGTTCTTGAAGAGCAGGAGGAGGTCAGCTCAAAAGACACTGGCTGAGGCCACTTCAGCAAATATGTGCATTAGACAGAAAGCAAATCCTCATCTTCAGCCTCTCCCCACACACACACACACTTGCTCCCCTTCGCTCCTGCTCTCGCCTCAGCTTGTGTTACATGTGTCACATTTATAGAAATAACATTCCTTTCATCAGGGGAATTAGTGTTATATTTCAGGTTGTCTTAAATCAGTAGAGGAGCTTACAGCTTATTAAAGTGTCGTCACGGCACCAACACTAAGGATGCTAGGGGATTTGGCAGCCGTCTTCGAGGCTGGATCGCTCAGATCTTTTTCTGGGCCGAGGTTAGATTAGGCATTGATCTGAAAGGCTAATTTGATGCCACATTACAGCTGTGAAATTACAGCACTGTATGCCTCCCATTTAGGAATATGAGCCGGACAACTCCCTCTCCACTTCTCAGAAATCAGTTATGTAAATGCGCGCTGAGTAGTGAGCGAAAAGCTCGGCCACGTGCAATTACATCGCCGAAATGTAGGAACGGCTGAAAGAATTTAATTATTGGTTGTCAAATTTGAATCTTAAACATGTTCCACACCTTTATCCATTCTGCATACTCCCATATTTGGTACCGTATTAGAAGTCATGCAGGTAATAGCGGCCAATGTCCACGAACAATGTGTTAATCAGCGCGTTCAGGTAGGTTTGGTAAGGCTGCAATTCACTGCTGCTGCCACCGTAACAATCAGGTGTTGCCCTCTTCACCTGTTGATTAATGCCCTTTTTCCATATCCCTGCCCGCTGGGAGATTTAAACACTCGCAACAACAACTTTTCACTTGATAAAGAATTTATTTCCCTGATTGGCTGTAAACACAAACGCGAAAAACCGTGTGTCGAATTAGAAGTGAGCCATGACCGATGTGGTCTGTTATTATCATCAGGCCCACAAAATTTCGTAAGAGCAGAAAAACACGAATTCACGCCTCTTCCTTCAAATACCTAATTTTAGTGTGATTCATATGTACCGTGCAGCGAACTCGGCGAATGGGTTTTTATTATCATTAAGCATTTACATCAGAAATACTTGAAAAGGTGGAGTCTGTTCCACTTACCCGAAAGGGGGGCAGTAGCAGAGCAGAGGTGTTATGGACTTGTTTGTGATTGTTACCATTCTGGTTCACATTATGAAGGGCTAAATGAAAGCTAATGTCTTCATTGCATAATAAATGAGTAATGAGCCATTAAAAACAACAGCTTGGACGGTTTCCAGGTTGTGACCAGCGTACGTCCTTCCTCAGCAAAATTTATTTAGCATCGTTTTGGTTCTCTGTAATTCATAAAAAAACATCCTCTTTGGGCAGTTCGACCACTGACTCACCAAAAATCACATATTAACATTTACAACTAATATATAAAACACTGACAAATGCACTAACGCCTTAGATTACATGCATGTCATTGAATAAACCTAAAACATCTCAGTTCCATGCTGCCTGTGTGTGCGCGGCCGTGTTGCCCCCTGTCTGCTCCTTGCGTTTCATGTGAGGCTTCTTCAGGCATTATTTCACTGCACGTTGCGCTGTGACTGAGTGAATGACTGCCTGGCTGGAGATGCCAGCAGATTTAAGAGGAGAGGACACTCTCTCCGTCTCTGATCCACACACCACAGAGCACCGGCACAATGGAGTTAGTCAGTGAAGTCTATCTGCCATAAACTAAATCCCTCTCACTCTCTGCAACTCCCTCCATCCTCTCTCAACTGCCCTGTCCCCCTCCTCTCTCTCTCTCTCTCTCTCTGTCACACACTCTCACACACACAACAGATCTGCACACACATACATACACACACACACACACACACAATGAAATGCTCTTTAACTTTGCTGAATGCCCAAGCGTAACAACCACCCTCCCCTCTTCCCCCTTCTTCCTCTCATGCTCTCATGCTGATGCATTGGGTGGGATTATGCGCGGAAGGCTGTGCACCGTGCAGTCCCCCCGCCGCGCCGGGCCGCGCGCCGCCGGCCCGTTACTGCATGGCTGACTGTATTAAACATAAGCAGCTTTACTTGATAGGGCTCTATCCAGCTTTAATTACCACAAACTCACAAAGTCTGTGGACAGCACTCCTCGCTCCCTGCACTCTGTAGAACAAACATGGCAATAGCCACTCGTCTGTTAAGCTGCGAACAGGGGACGAAGACGAGAAAGGGGCGTGACGAGGCTGTGACACTGACAGCACAACACATGTAAGTCACATTTACCACCACTGTAACGCTGACTGCGATGGTGACGATATGACACGAGTCATCGCCGCAGTCATTCGAAACAGTGGCGCCGCCTGAAGGTAAAGGCGGCCTGGATTTGTTCATTACATCTGCCATTGTAAATACTGAATCTCATAATGTGTGCACAGCATGTGAGAGCAGCAGCAGCAGCAGCAGACACTGTGATATACAGCAGAACTGTGTAACTCTCTGTAGCCAAATTTAATTTGTTTCAGTGTACTGGAAGTTAGGATTTTGACCAAAGAGTGTGAGGATAATTTGACAATGTTTCACGGTGAGTTTAGTTCAGGTTTTCTACAACAGACCGCCGAGCCTGGAGCTACCGACAGAGCGCCTGGGTGCTCTGCATAAATGATGAAAATAGCAACCGAGCATAACAGTACACCTACAATTTTATCTTATATTACACTGAACGCTTACACAGGTGTCTTTATTCTTCTGGCCTCTGCTGAGGTTGAAGTAGCCCAGCCTTTCCCTGAGTTTCAGTTTTTTTCAGCCTATCAAACTTTGCAATCTGGTCGAGCACATACAGAATTGAGTCCGACACAGTTAACGTAAGCTGGGTTTGTGTAACCTGAGTGCCACGTGAACATTTGCTGCCTGGAAAGACACACAACATTGTTTTTAGTTGGCACCTAAATCACATCACAGACCTGGGATTTGAATTCACCATAGTGGTTAATTGGCACAAAATGCCAATTTCTTCGTAATGTTGCTTTAATATAACTTATCACTTATGTTTTTTTACTATATTTATTTATTTTCACTTGAAGAACTTGATAGCACCCCGTACATTGACAGAAGCAAACCCAACCTGAACCTCAAACAATATTTCTAAACTTTTGTCTCAACCCCAGTCCACTGGGTGGTCATTTTTGGTAATTTTTGGGCCTCGATTTCATGCAGAGCTAGCTGAACAGAAATGTAATTACTCGGACAACAAAACAAGCAACAAACAGGTTACATTCATCCATTATTACCAGCTGGGACAGCGTCGGCTGCTGATGTAATGTAATTCACCTTGTGAGTCTGTGTGTGTGTCATCGTGAACAACACAGAAGTGGTTTTGTGTATTTTGCCAGGTGCTTACAAGTCCAGCTGTAACTGGTTTATGTGAAAATGATACAAGAGGCATGGCATTACGACAGCAGCAAACTAGATGCTTTACTTATAAAGGAAGAGGAGTCATGAGGCTGCTCGCAGTGAATATGAACTAAATAAGCTGCGGTAAAGTTGACTGGAAGGAAACAGAGGTAGCAGCAGTAACAAAGTTGGTCATGGAGCTGGATATTGAGGATTTGAGAACCCAGGAGCTGCGAGAGGAAAGGATCAACTCTCTTTTACGGCTTGTGGGTTTGTGTGACAAATAATTCATTGCTAAGATTAAAATTTCATTGATATGCAGCTGCGATGCATTGATGTGTTTTCTGTTTGCCAAAGAGCATCGTCAGTGTTTGTCCCCTTAATTTTTATAGACACATGATGCCTGTCTCGTAATGTCGACTGTCGCTTCACATGATATTGACTTTGAAGCTCCGTAACTCGTTTGCCGTGTGGCGGTGAAGTGTCAGCAGACGCGTGTCGACGCGGTGGGCTGACCTCTGACCTCGAACACCCAGGAGCCCGTGGAAGTTTTAATACAGCCATGCTGACAGCCTGTCTGTTCCGAATGTCCCCGTAAAGCCACATTTTTTAGAAAGAATTAAGGACATTTAACTCTGGCCTCTGACAAGAAGACACGTTGACCACACACGGTAATTGCTCAAAGAGGACTTTAGGATGTCACAGTGCTGTGCCATAAATTAATTATCCTAAAGCGCTTAGTGAAAGTCATTATAATGGCTTACACTGAAGGAGACAGGGTGAGTGGAGGTGAGCGAGCAGCCACGAGTACAAGGGGGGAAAACTTGAGCGACCGTAAATTCATCTTGTGGTTATGAGTCTCATCAAGGCAGCGTGACTGAGTTAGGGCATGAAGTAGAAATAGTGTTTGTGTCCTGGCTGTGGCCTGCGTTATCTCCCCGAACGCCTTAAGAAAGAGGTCAGAGAGCCATTGTCTCATTTTATAGAGAAAAATTACCCCCATTCAAAGGCAGACGGGTTTGAAGTGTGGCGCACGTACAGTAGCTTGTGTGCGTGTGTGTGTTTGTGTGTGAGCGGCGTGTCACGGCAGCCCCATGGGAATGACCTGGCTGCCTGCTGTCAACGGTGATCATTCATCTTTCCACTTCTCTCTGCCTCTCATTTATTCAGTCTTTGATCTCCTCTTTCTCCACATAATGTGTCTCTTTCAAATAAATACACAAATGTCTAGATTGATCATTTTAGCCTATTAAGAAGACATTTTCAGACAAATTTATTCATGTAAACACAACGTGCAGGAAAAATGGGTAATGCAGCCTCTGCATATTAAATATTCAACCTGAAATTCGTGTCAAAATCGGATTATGGTGATCAGTATTTTCCAAAAGAAGCACTTGGAGGTTGTTTTAGAGGTGAAACCATTGCCTTGTCAGTCACATGACAGTCATTGTGACCACGTTCTTCAGTGGGGAAAACCTGGAATCAAACAGGCTGTGGGGCAAAATTATAAAATGCCTCAGTGTAGATAAGCTTCAATTTTATCAACATTTTTACCAAAACAAATTTGATTTGAAAATTCATCTCTTCACTAGTTTTCACTTTGTTGCATCCGGATAAATATTCAATATTAATGTAATTCTATCACATCTGCAAGTTATGGTCCTCGGTCCTGTATTCAATTAAATAAATTGAGAGCCACCAATGGCTAAATGTAGCTTTGGAGCTTAAGAAAAACACAACATATTTGACTGTAGATCACATACGGTCAATAAAAAAGTCATTCATGTGATTTGCTATGAACTGTAACTATTTATTTGTGTAAAGTTAGCTACTGTCTGATAAAAACCCGCCGCTCCTCCCTCCACCAGCAGCACCAGAAGGGAGTGAATCACATCAGCAGAGGGAGGAGGACCGATACTGCCTGATGTCCGTGCTCTTCATTCTTTCGAAATATCTCTCAGCATGTTGATGTCAGGAATATGATTTATTTTGCAGCCATTTTAGGTGTGTTTCCGGTGAGTGAATGTTACTGAGTTATTTCTTAATGAAAACGAACCAATAAGAGAACTGATAAAGAACAGAGCCAATGAGGAGTATTGGTAAAGTACTGACCACACTCGTTCCTTAAGTTCTGGAAGTGTTGGTGTCTCCTCCTGTGAGGATCTGAGATGCTTCTGCATTTTCAAGGCTGTTGCTTTAATTTGGCTCCATGCAGAGCACTGTGGGGCCGTGAGAGCGTTTGTGCTGTTTGATGTAACAAGCTGACCTAATTACCCACTAACAAGTTACATCGAGCCACAGCTGAGGACCAACATCCACTCCAACATCGTTGGTCCCGCTCGCTCAACTCCAAGGCTGCTCCGCGATTGGCTGTCGCTAGGTTACCCCCTAATTGCAATTAAAGAATTTCCAGTTCCAGTTCAAAGCTGTCATTGCCTAATTAGGGAAAATGGTTCGCTCTCAGTTGGAGCCTTTTCTAAACTGAATTGATGACCTCAACAAACACCAAAATGTTTGATGTGAGTCATCATACCGCTTGCTGTTGTTTGAATGTGTTGTTTGATTAAACCCTAATCAGCAAAACCGAAAGTACGAGATAATTATGTCTATTACTGCACGCAAATGTTCGACGGATAAAAAGAATTTGAGGACTTTTTTGCTTGATTATTTGCAGCGTCCCCCTGCAACACTTTTTGGACACATCCCCAGGCATGTTTTGATGCCTAAATGTTGATGATGATTTTTTTTAAATCACTTGTAATTCAATATTTTTTCATCAGCTCGCTTATCTTTTGCATTGTGGGTAAAACATGGCACCAGTTCAGGTTCCATGAGCCAGTGAATCAAACGTCATGGCTAATACTCAGGTGTTTTTAAAGTAAACATTTCCCATAATAGCTGTTTTTTTACACCACTCACAAATGTATTAAGAAACCACTCGACACATTTTCTAACGAAAAGCCAGGGCCCTCTGTAGGTTTGATATAACTAATTTAAAGGGACAGTGTGTAATATATCAAGTATTTAGCGCCATCTAGCTGTGAGGTTCTACATTGCAACACACCTTTGCTCACCCCTCCCGTACTGAAGACGTTGGAGACGTTCCGGAAGATAGGGTGCCCTGACGGACAAGAAACTCATTTTCAAAATATGGACTCTTTCTTAACAGCGTTGAGTATTTCTACTGATTCAAGTAATGAGGTAAAGATGTACTTAGTTATTAAGGCTATAAAACTAGAGGTTATAACTAAAAAAAAAAAATAAATAAATAAAAAAAAACCCATTAGGATCTCGCAAAGAAGTGTGGTCTTCCATTTATAAAACAAAAACCTCAGGCTTTCAAATTTTCCAGGGCAGTGACGAGCGCTTTCGCTGAGCTCCCTCTCAGTTCTGCAGTCAAGCTAGCTCTGAGCAAAAACGCGTTTAGCCTTACTACGTAGTACCACGAAGTGTTTTGTGTCCCTCTCGGCAGTCCATAGTTTTTTAAAACCGGAAAGACATGGCGGCCTCCATAGAGCTTGCCCGTGCTATGTGTATTCATATGCTATAGGTAATTCTTCGCTCAGGGGGATAAGTCAGATTGTTGGCAGAGGTAATTGTACACCAATGAGGACTTACTTATGAGCGAAGCCGTTGATTTGAGTTAATAAATTACTTAAATCGTTACACACTGTCCCTTTAAAAGAATAATTATCCCTATATCCCTAAGTTAACTTCTTCCTGCTTCGACAACATGGTGCAACGTCTTTCTGTGCCGAAGAGCGTCCTTCCTTGTGATGTGTCAAACGCACTGGAGTTCTCAGGTTGACCACGTGCGAAGATTCAGCTCAGAAAAAGAAGAAAAACTTGTAAGAGCAGCGACGAGAGGAAAAGATTTCCCATCACGTCTCAGTTATTGATGAGCCCCGGAGCGAAGCATGCTAGCTCATGCGGAGGATTCAGATGCGCTCTCTATTTACCTCCCTCGTTCAGTCTCAATTTTGCTCCCATCCCTTCCCCTCTATGTCATTTGCCCGTGACAGTTTTATCTTTATGTTGTCCATCAGTGTACTCTCCCAGGTCTTATGCACTCCTCATTCTTACAAGAAGGGGGGCAGATGTCGTCTTTTCAGCAATCAAAACGATGTGTGTTCATTTATTTCAGCTCGTCGCCGGGAAACTTTAGAGACGGGAAGAAGGAAAAATATCACGTTTTGTAGGGAAAATTAAACCTCTTGTTCTAATTGTTCATTTTAAGCAGTGCCAGTTTTGGTTCCTTTCTTTCCTTTCGATAAAGAAAGGACACCTGTAGAGCCAGTGTTTGGTTTGTCCAGTTTGGGCAACTAGAAACATGGCGGGGCATCATGGCGAACTCTGTGGAAGTGGACCTGCTCCCTCTTTAGATTTAAAAGACTTGTGTCTAGGGAGAAAGAGAACAGGATACACTTTTTAAAACAGTTATGAATATAATGTTATATTTCTGCCTAGAGATCCTCATCAATCCCCCAAATTCAACGCACTGGAACTTTAAGGGCATTTTGAAAATGAAGCTTTGGCCTTTTGCACCTGTCTGCGCAGTGACTGAGATTTATAAATGAGAATCGGACATACACACAGCTTTGTGAATACGCTGATAAAGAACGCACAGTTATATAGAGTTTTATGCATCTGGCCCCGGGTCTCTTGGGGTGTGGAGCGCAGTGCAGCTGAGCTCATCCCACTTTTCCCTCTCACTCTCATACCTCACTTCCCTTGAGATTTCCCCGACCCCATCATTCCCTCCAACTCCTCTCTCCACTTCCCGGTCACGAGGCTCCATCTCTCTATTTTCTACCTCGTCATTCAGAATCAATACCAAGAAATACTTATATCCTCCTTTTCTCCGGCAGACCCTCGCCACCACCTCTCTCCTACCCGGGGCTTTTGTTCTTGATGAACTGCCCCCCTCACAACTGTTTGCATCCTGCCCTCCGATGCCTCATCCTCATCACCTTCAGAGAATCGAGAAATTCAATATGAATTGCTGTCATTATTGCAAGGACAGGCTGAGAGGCTGAGAGAGAGCGAGAGAGAGAGAGAGGGAAAGTGAGAGATAGGAAGAGATAAATAGACCAGAATGCGAAAAAAGAAAAAAAAAAGGGAAAAAAAGAGGTGGGAGGTGAAAACGGATAAAATCTATATTCACTCCCTCTAACGTGCCAGCGATAACCACAGAGGCCAAGCTCCTCTTTACAAAGCCGTCTAAACGAGGGCGCGACTAAAAGCCCTGAGAGCCTTTCAGCCAGGCCTCACCACAGCTAGCCTGTCAATACAGCATGGCCACAGGCTCCGCGAAGATAAAAACTACAACGATAAAGGGAAGGAAAAAAAAAAAACCTGTGCACCCCGAGGCCAAGCGCAAGTCCGACATACTGTTCCTGTATTCTCTTGTCTCTAACAGCATGCGGGTATCCAGTCTGCATCCATCATTGATTACTCAATTACATGAGCTTGAAACAGAAGAAATACGGCAGCGTTTAGAGGGCAGTTTGTTCCTGAAATTACACACAGACAGGAGGGGAAATGGGCTGAGGCAGACAATGAAATGATGGGGTAGGGGGGGAGAGATCTGGCGGGATCTTGGGCAGTGAGAAAAACAGGAAGGAGAGGTGAAGTGGAAACTATCGCCACGCGTGGAAAATAGTGCTTCATCGCCTCGTAGTAAAAGAGATTATGTCCTGTATATTCTTTTATAAATGAGTTTTTCAGAGAGGGACAAGCTGTTTTTGTCACAAACACATGGAATCGTGCCTCTCTGTAGCCTCACAGTATTGATTTAACCGCCAGTCCAGAGCTTAAATGTTGCATTATACTTTAATAATGTATTTCTTTTTATTTTTAGTCATTAACATTGTAGCAGGTGAAGGGTTTCCAGCACCGTCCAGCTACGTTATGTACATGAAAAATGTCTGTAGTCGGACAATTATGACTTTATGAAAAATGTCTTTTCTTTGCACTTGCTTGGAGATGAACAGTCGACAGAAGGGTCTCTCAAGGATCTCAATTAATAGACCAAGTGTGCCAATGTCAAGTGAGCTGTGACTAAGACGGCGGCACCATTGTAACAATAAAACTATTTATGTGACTGCTGATAATAAAAGATTATGTACAGTAAGACACTTTTTTAAGATATTAAAAATTGACTGAACATGCGAGAAAAACTCATTAAAAGTGACACTCTACACTGAATGTAACAGAATAAGGTGGACATATATTTATAAGTATAGTGTATTAAAGTAAGTAATTGGTAATAGAGCATAATTTGATATATTATGTGACACGTTATAATAACTATTAATCGTAAATTATATTTTCATAGTTAATTAAACTTAAGTTAATAGTTATTCACTGTTAACAAACAAAAAATCTTTATATGACACTTTGCAATGACTGCATGCAACTTTACAATAAACGATTTCTTCATAGATTATTCATAAAGCATTTTCTTGTGTGTTAACAGTGAAATAACTTTTAACCAAAGTGAAATTAACTACACATTTACATACATTAATGATGAATAAATATGTCATAAGTGTGAATATACATTCAATATATACGTTCAACATGACGTAACTATGAATTTTTATGAAACACGTGAAGTCGACACTCACTTCAAACATGAGCTTGTGTCAACTCCTCAGTGTAACAAGTAATTACAAGGTGGAAATATTGTCAAATCATATGACGTACAAATAACAAAGGAATTGGAATTAGTATATCATACCTACATATATGGAAGATCTGTTTCCCTTGTGTAAGGGCAGATAACAGATTTACATGAACGTTTATCCAAAGAAGGACCATGGAGGAATCAGCGCAGCCCCAAAAAATGAGCATGTAAAATATTATGTAAAAAGACTGATGACAGCTCGCAGGTGCTTTGAGTTATGGCCCGCTCACAAAAGCCTCTGATTAAATTGTCAGACCGGGAGCATTTCCTTTTCTCCTCCTTCATTTGATTATCCCACAAAACAAATTCAAGGTTTTCTTACGGCAGCGCTTGAGATTCACAAGGACATCATTTATCCAGCGTCTTGACGAGCCGCATTTTGGAATATGCAAATGTTTTGAGTTGTTAATATTATTAATGGTCGTATCGGGTGAATAACAGCTGAAATGCGATCATAGATGGCGCCGTGCTCGGAGGGCCCGATCATACATCCCACACAACATATAAAAATGAGCCAAGTGTAATCGCTGGAGAGCCGAGCCGATCAATAACAAGTAAATAATGAACTCCAGATCTGCTTTTAGCTTGAGGATTGCTGTATGTTTACTAACGGCGTTACACTGAGAATATCTTGTTCGAGCGCCAGTGGCAATAAGGTGCAGATGGCTGCTGTGGTATACCTTAAAAAACAATATTGTGACAGGGCAGCTGCAGTATGGGTCAGTGCCTCTGTGACGCTGCTTCGATCCACAACAGATGGGCCCTGCAGCAGCGCTGGAAATCCCCTGGTATTCCCACCAAAAAAAAAAAAAAAGAAAACAACACTGAACTCCCTGCCTCCATTTTACATCCAGGAACTGTGTTTATTTGAATAACTCCTCCAAACCCATTATCTAATGACATGACTCAATGAGTCACTATCCCCCAGATACTGCTGTGGGAGAAACATCAGGTTTTTGGCAGCGAGTGGCTCAAAATGCAGTGGAAAAGAGGAGATTTTTTCAGATGAATTTCAGAAGAACAGAATATTGGAATGATTACAGCACGTCGAATCTGCGTAACTACAGGGAATATATGCCACTCCGACAGAATTACCTTGACACACTTACTAACTGCAGTAGCTGAACAGTGCTCATCTTTCTGCAGGAGGATTTCGGGAAAAGTTCACAGATTTTCACCAAAGCCTTATCAACACGAATGCGTCATGCTCGCCAGACCCTGACCACATCCGCTCGGAGTTTACCTTGAACTCGCCAGAGAGAGAGAGAAACTGTTCAACACAGCCCTCTGGGGGCCCATGAAGAAGCAGATGTGTCTGAGGAAGGGCCTAATGGGAAAACAAGATTTAAAACAATGGACCGAAGTGTGACGAAGATTTTTACTCTGTGTGTGTTTGTGAGCGAGATGGTTTTTGTGAAAAACATTTAATGGACAAAAGATAAATGTTGCTGTATTTTAAAAAAAAGTTATCTTATATCTAGGAGACTGAAACTACTCGGTGAAGATGTTGGTAAGATTGACAGGTAGGTCAGGGAAAAGATTGTTTTCGCGACTAAAATAAATCAACGCTTTGATGGAGACGAGACATTAAAACACAGTCTGGTGCTTAAATCATCATCCACCTTGACCTCATTCTACGTCTCTGCAGCTGAGAAATGTCTCTCTTTTGTCTACCATTGCTGATGTGTTCTCCCGGAGAAGGCTATAATTGCATGACGGCAGAATAGAAATGAGGATTTTTTAAAGTCAAACCAGCAATCAGAACTGTTGTTTGACCCGTGAGAACAGCCACTGTGTAATTTGTTGAGTTGTGTACTTTCATTATCCAAAATGCTTCCAACAAATTTGGAGGAAGATGTCATTTTATTCAAGGTAAGTAACGGTATGTTTCATGTGGTCGCCGTGAGGACGAAAGTTTTCGAATGTGACTCAACTATAGGTAAAGAAAACTGAAACACATTTCTGCCTGATTCACACAGGTAGGTTTTCATTGGCAGTTGTAGTTGTTCAACAATGAAGACAGTGTAGCACCTGTTGTGGATCTGTGCTTACTGAGACCTAGGTTCTTAGGAGTAATAGAGAATATGGGTACAACTGACAGTTTTATTTCAGCACAAAAAAACACAAATAAGATCACATTTACAGTGAATCCCAAAAAACATAACCCCAAATAAAATAGAGCTCTCTTTTGGTTTAAATAAAATAAAATTACAAAAATAAAACTTCCTGGAAAAAAGAAATAATTGTCTCTCGATCCAGTCTCTTTCGTTCAGTTCTTGTTGTACTGGTACTGTTCCTTGTGTTGTTGGTTTTATGTCCCTACTGTGCACTATCCGGATAGGTATTAGTGTATGTGTTCACGTGCTTATCTGGGAAATCCTGTTGCGTTCCACGACGATCTGACTGTGAGGACCCTGTAGTAGCTGGCCAGTCTACTAACTGAATTCCTCAGAGTTCTCCTGGTGGGCTTTGCTCGCCATCAATCTCAAACTTCTCTCAGTGGATCCGGGGTCACCAAAAACCAGTCTACACATATTGTGCAGAACAACAAATCAGATTACTCCATCATCTTCAATAAAAAGTTACATCATCATAATGAAATGATATCATGTTCAATAAATCAAGATTTCTTCACTTAGTTTTTTAACTTATAGAGATAATCTCCCCATGAATTTACCATTTTTTTAACAGTATTTAACCATGAATTTCTTCACATCCACATTCACAATGAAATTGCAGAATTTTAAATAACACATTAACATGTTTTTAACCGTTAAACATTTTTAACAGTGCTTTCACACAAAATGATGAACTCATAAACACAATATAGCAATACAATACTCAGTAATGTCCAGCATAACTTCCAAAATACTCCGACTGGCTTTAACTCAAATTCTACCGTGCTAAACGATACTAAATGTGACTAGTTAGCTAGCCGATGGTCTTGCTAGTCGACAGCCATGCTAGCAGACGGCCATGCTCGACGACGGCTATGCTAGCCGACAGCTACATCTAAATAATGCCTTCACTCACCGGAGTTTCCAAAGCAGTTCAACAATAATCCTGATCCGTCAATGCAAGCGAACACGCTCCGCTCGGCGACGCTGCACCTCCTCTCACACACTTTTCTTCTCTTTTTAACAGTTTTCTCTGAGCTCTCTGTTTCACAAAGCACATTCGTAGGGTTTCTCTTCTTGCAAACACTTAACGAGCGGAGGATCGGCTCTGACGTCAGTACAGGTGCCGACAGCTTCAAAATAAAACAACTTACGGGGAGTTAACCCTTTCGTGACCAAACACTTTTAAGTGTGTGGGTTACAACAGCAACTCCCATGATCCAACACTGTTTTGATTGAGAGATCCCTAGTGGCAGTAATTACATAATGGTGCAGTTAACAGAATATTTGTATCAAATGACCAAAGGAATGACTCTTAAAACGTGCTCATTTCTGTATGAGCACATACAGTCATTAACAGCAGAAGGGGCAATGTGTCTGATTGTGCTTTCTTGGGCTTTTACTTGGGTTGGTAAATATTTCTGGGTGGCCTTAAGACTACTTTTTGAGACTACTTCAAAGTGATGGATTACTCTCCATTAAATTTGCTGTGCTATCATCCCCAATTATTCTACAGGTGGACAAGGATACAGTGTGTCTGGTCTGCGTCAACTTTAAGATGAAGAAGAGAGGGTAGGCTTGGCCACTGTTGAGGGGGACAAGTTCAAGCAGTAACAGGGTAATATAAAGTGTTTCTAATATGATTTGCTGTGATATTATCACAGTTACTTCATCCAGTAACACGTTAGCACCCATGGTTTAGTGCTTGTAGGTGTTTTTTAACCTGGTTAGACCAGCGACTTGTTTAGGTCAGCTCAAGGCAGCTCATGATATTCAACACTGACACGAGATACATGGATCAGTGAGATTCTCCACAAGTTCAGTTGTTCAGTTAATTTAACAGAAACCATAAGAACCGAAGAATCGTTCATTCAGACTGGAAAAGAGACTGGAAAAAAAGTGTCAACACTTTATTGCGTTTTGAAGTCTATCTCTCAATGTCTGCCAACTTTGTCAAGTGAAAACACAACATCAACAGGAGACATATTTTCTATTCTTCCTGACGGGCGTTGGCTGTGTTTGTTTCCGTTGCTGCCTACAACATGAAAGTGTCCCCACATTTTTCTTTGTAGTTTTCACTGCGGGACAGCCACCGGAGTATTGCAAGCTCTCTCTGTCTATTGACTATGAACATATCAATTACACATCAGAAATCATCCTCCCTTTCCAGCGGTGTATGGATGGGTAGCTGGGTTGCCTCGGAGCCGAACTATTTCAATGCGTTAAAGTGCAAAGTCCTGCCTCACAGATGGCTTTTGGGCCTGGACCGGCCACACCAAACCAGTTTTTGCAGTGAGAGGCATCTTTTTCCTGTTGTTTTCTAATGCAGCTCAAGTCAGAACTGAAGGAAAATGCTGATAAACAAGAATGTTTTATAGTCAACAGAGACCAGGTTAATCTGAGGCTGTAGTAGTGAAACAATATTACCCTCTTTCTTCGAATTTTACCATGCCTAACGGTGGAGGTTTTTCAATAAAGTGAATGTTTTTTTTTATTGCTCTTGTGTTCAAGCATTACAGGGAAAAAATGTGTCAAATTCCTGATATGTGTACAACTACTTGCCCAAGATAGCTGATTCAGATTTCTGTATTGCTGCAGGCATAGTTGTGAGAAAACTGTGTCATTTTATGTCTTACTTCAGACTATGAATGAAAAATATTTATCATTCAGGACACATGTTAAACGGGCAAAAAAATCCAGTCCAAAGGGGCGTTTTGACCCGTTTGACGCTCTGATTAGGCCATTATGGTGTCAAATCTGGCAACTCTGGTCAAGGTTGCTTGCCAGAAACCATTTGTGAGCTGATACATAAAATAGATAACCCAGAGCAAGGACCACAAACCTTGGATCCATGAAAACAAAACACAAAGAAGAAGGAAATGTGGTCTACCGAGTCTCATTTCTACCTCACTGCAATGAGTTGATGTTCGTAGAAAGCCTATCATTGCTCTGGCCCACAATGTCTTTTGCCATCTGCTAAACATGGAGGATCAGAATGGGAACCGCCTGCTGTGTTCTTGCAGCAATTAGGTCCATTGATCGCTCTGCAGGGTCGCATCACGGCAAGCAGTTTGAGGACCAGATGCACCCCATGGTGCCAACACTGTTCCTCCATGATGTTCCCCATATTCCAAGATGATAATGACTCCATACAGGCTGCACAACATACACACACACACACACACACACACACACACACACACACACACACACACACACACACAAAAGGATAAAGAAAACACATCACATTGCCCCCAAATTGCCAAATCAATCCGTTAGGGAACCTTCAAAAAAGCAGATGTGCATCTTCTTAAACTTTTCCAAGGAACAAAGGTTTTCCTCCTGTGTTTCATCAAGGGGCCTCCTCTTCCACAGTTAAGGTCACGAATGAATAAGTGTGTTTGAGGTGATATTTTTACGAAACGGTTTGCATTTGAATAGTGAGAGAGACAGACTCAGCTGATAAGGTCGTCTCTTTTTTGGTAATCTCTGACATTTAAAACTGCTTGATGATGCATGAAAACGGTCCCCTCTTTGCTTTTCAGTCACATCTCGTTGGCCGTTTTGTGACAGCAAACAGGTGATACTTGAGATTTTTCTTATTTTCTCTATATTCCCACCCCTTTTTATTCCTCCTTTTCAGTCCAGTTGGGGGGCGAGATTGAAAAATCCATGTCAGGATAAAACTGAAAATTCATCTCGAGTCCAACATGTTGTGCAGACATGGCACCTTGACCTCCCAAGAACAAAAACTGCTACCACAAGTCCTGAGATTAGTCATTTTCAGCGGGAAGGGGGGGCAGTACATGTTTCAATCGATGAAAATGTCATCAGGGACAAACCTATTTTCCTCAGCTCTGTTGTAGATAAATATTGTCCAATCCAGCACTGTCAATCCCCCTCTGCTATCAAACGGAGACCACGCCAGCTGCCCCCTCCCCCCTTGCTCTGCTACGCACATGGCTACACTCGCATACACACACACACACACACACACACACACACACACACACACACACACACACACACACATCGCATCAAAGATTTCATCAGGAGTGAAACACAAAGAAATCCAAGGAAGGTGTAGCGGCTGGTGATGGTGTTTGTGTCAGATATGGATTTGTCAAGTGCTGATAAATTACATGTTTTCAAACGATAACCCCCTATCAATCTTTCTTGGCACTGCTTTTGGCTAACGCAACGGACCCGACGCACGCTAGAAACACACAAAATTGATGACACAAAACTTGCGTGCGCACACACACACATCAGAAAGAGGGGTGACAGATATGGATAGAAAGGGAGAACGAGATATGATTTATAATTCCTGCCTAACCCTAACCCCACCAACAGCAACCTATTTTGTAATAACTGATCATCGGCTGTGTTTTTTCGACACCCTCTTGCGCGCACCAAAAAGAGCAGGCGGGGGGTACACCAGCAGATGATTTCCAGGCTCTGAGGCATACAAACAACTTGACATTTCCGCGCTGAATGAAAATTAGGACTCCTTTTTGTACATGGCACCACAGCTACTCATCGGAGAAATGCACGATAAGCGATCACAGATGAATAGAAAGAGTGAGGGCTGCAAAATGGAGGCATTTGGAGCGGTGACGTCAGCGCTTGTCTGACTCTCCCTGGCTGTGGAATCTTCTGATCAAAGATGGCTGTTGCGTGAGATCGAGATGTTTTCTCCCCGAGCATTACTGAGGAAACAGAAAAAGTCGAGGCGTTTCAATCAAATGAGTTTTCATAGTTTGCGCCGTGAGGTTTATTGGAAATAAAAATATGCTGGCGTGCGTGTGTGTGATGAAGTTATCCTGATTTAGACTGCTAGTGCTTTGTGAGGGCGCACATCTGTTCTTCAGTGACATAAATGCAGGACCTCAGCTGCAGCAACAGTCCCATCTATCGCTCACACTGGTATCATGGACCAGGGCCCTGTGTGTGAGTGTGTGTGTGTGTGTGTGTGTGTGTGTGAGGCCAAAAAAAGGGACATCAATTGAGAAAGCAAAAAAACGAGTAAGGCATGGATGTGTGCGTGGCTTGCATGATTCTCTATGCATTCATGTTTGTGTGTGTGTCTAAATCGGGCAGGTGGCCATCACTGGCAGAGCCCATCTCCAAGGATATGTGTCTGAATACAGAGGGCCGTTGTTAATGAAGGGTCTGTCTCTCTGTTTTCCACATCTGAGGGCCCATACAGACCTCCACAGGCGCCCGCTTCACAGTGTGTGCTGGCAAGACATTCAGTCCCATCACACTGGGACTCTCTTCCTGTCGAACACCAGGGTGTCGGGGCTTTTCACACCACAGATCAGAGTCCAAGCCAAAAGGAAGAATGGGAGAAGGTCAGAGGGGTGTGTAGACGGAGGAAATGGTATCAGGATAATGGCTGAACAAAACATCCGAGTTTCCAGGCAGGGACGTGATACCAGGGGAAGGAGCAAATTGGCCAATCAGACGCTGCGGTCCTTTGTTTTAACAATTTCATTGTGTCTTTTGCCTGTGGAATAAAACCACAGATTTACATAAATTGTAACATGCTGTTAACTGTTGTTGCTTCAGATCACCATGAATTTTAACAAGGGGTAGGGTTAGATATATTGTAAATGGACTGAATGCAAATAAAACAGCAACTTTAAATGTAATGTAAAAGAGAGAAAGACAAATTGTGGGTTGTTGTTAAAGAAGCATATAAGGAATGGATTAATAATGACTTGATCTTTTGACAGTTCACAATAGTTTCCTTTTGTGTCATGATTTGGCCCCAAAAGGTTTGGATTCCAGTTTAACCGCCACGTGTCTTTTTTTTTCTTTTCCAGTCAGACTTCAACTTCAGCTGTTGAACTCAAACTCAAACAAGAACTTTTCCCTCTGAGACACAAAAAAACTCACCGATTCCCCCGCAAGCACAATAAAGACATTAAGAATGATGAAAAAGAATAGAAAAATGTGGAAATATTGTGCAGGCTGGGAGGTGAGCAGTAGTGAATCAGTGCTGATTATCCCTTACAGCCTGTTACCCCCCACTGCTGCAGAATTGGAGCGCATGCTGTCTTCAACTGGAAGGAGTGGACCTTTCTGAATCACAGAGGTTTATTGGAAAGTAAACAGTAAGTCACAGTGTGGAGAGCATCGAAAATCTGTGATACATGTTTTCAATTATTCTGTGAGTCAGTTCAAGTAAGCTCCGGAAGGGTGAGACCAGAGAAACTCAGTGATTCTTATTTGTCTCCGTATGTGTCTGACTCTGAACACTCATCCTTTCCACTTCACTGGCTTCATCAAGTGTGTCACTGCTACCGTTCTCCTCAGATCTTGTTGATCTTTTTGGTTTAAAACACCAGAGCCTTTTTTTTTCAAATTGGCAGGATAGCAGTCTTCAGTAGCTCTGTTTCAAATATCACGACATGAAACAATTTCAAAGCTGCTATCCTAAAATGAAGCAGCTCTGTATGTGCTACTATTCACATAGTCAAAGCAACACGTAACGGTACACTCTGGGTAGTCTGGCCAGGGAGGCTATACAGAAAAGTATTTGAATATTAACAATGGCAGCCACATGTACCTCAATTTGTAAGCTTGCAAGCAAGTTAACTTCCCAGACCACACAGGGGAAAAAAAAAAATAAAAACCTGCTCTCTCAGGCCAGATTTTTAATTAAGAAGCTAGCCAGAGGGGTTATTGTTTTCACTGTGTGGCTGTAAACAAGTTGAAACTTTTCCATGGTTCCTTCATTATAGCAGCCTTCTGAACCAGTTTGTAAATGTCTCTGCGACATGTTTTCCCTTTTTTTTTTTGCAGTCATTTTGGAGCATCAGATTGAATTACCCAACATGCCCGAAAGATTTGGCACAGAGGGTTTGAGTTCCTGAGCAGGATGATGAGAGCGCTGTGTGATCCAGGAGGCTGACGTGGCCTCCGAACATGGACTATTATTTACGGAGGACTGGTAGTTATGAGATTACAATTCATTAGTGATAGACTGCGTACTTACGATCGAAATTATTAGACGAGTTTAACATCTGCAAGTTGTCATTCATACTATTGCTGCAACACCAAAGGATACACAGACTGTTAAATCATCTAAATGGCTGAAGACGTGAGCCGTTGCTTAAGCCCATCTGTGGTTTAAAGCACTCCCTAATGTACAAAGAGCTGAGTTTATGGGATGGGACAAGTTAGGAGCTTATTTGTGAGTTTTGAGTCTGGTCAGTTGCCATCTCCACATCTGGACCCATTAGTGACAGTTGATCTGGACCCAGTCGTTTGCATGATGCAGGGTGGAAACATCATTGAACGGTGGCTGTTTTTAAGGGCAGGGGTGAACGAAAGGGGCAGCAGCTACATGCTGTTAAGCACCAGCATGCAAACAGCTGTAATGCATTTATGGTGAAACAGTTCCAAACCCTGGTTAAGATTAATATGATTTTATTCTGGGGTTTTTTTTTTATGTAATGATGTGATTTAGCGGAACAACTATTCCACCTACAAACACACATTGACCGTTAACTATTAAACCATTTATGGGCACATAGAGGCTAAATGACTGCATCATGCTTACTTCACTGGAAGGGTATCAAGTGAGGCTTTTCCACCGGCTTTTTGGGGCATGCCAAGTCAGACCGCTCAGCCCTGGATGGACCCTCTCTGGAGTAGGGCCAAAGTACCCACCTCTCCTCCAAGCCGGCTGCATCGGGACTCATGTCTGTGCAGGAGACCAAAGAGCAGGACGTTTTTAAAAGCCTGTGTTCAGCTCTCAGTGCTTTTATATTGTAATGAATCTTTTTATTGTTTCTCCTGCGACCCTGATTGTACCCTCAGATATTTATTTTAATGTTTTCAGCTGTTATGAGAGTTGTGTTCAGCTCCTGCCAGTTAAAACCCAACATTACTTAAATTTGCTGCCACTAATAAAAGCTTTAATGAACTAAATAACGACACCAAATTAGCTGAGCTGGCTTTAGCGGGGATTCCACGCAACCTGATTGCGAGAATAAATGTTAACTAGTTCCATTCCTGCAAAGCTACTGACAAGTTAAATTTTCTCCCTTGTCACAACACCATGCTGTGCTCATGCTCTGATTAGGTTTACCCACAAAAAACAACTTGGCCGGGTTTCGGTCACCACAAAAACAGCTGGAAACGTCAGCAGGTCTCCTTCAAAAACCCTGTGAAAAACAAACTTATCAGCACGGAGAGTCCTCAAATAAAAGGACAGACTTCTTGAATTTCCAATGTAACATAATAAATGCTAGGTGATGGGGAGGAAACAAGGAGGAAAGTGCTCGGAGCACCGCAGAAGTCGTCAGCCTGTCTCTGAACAACACCATCTCACAGATGTCAGTCGGCTGCTGCCATGGGAAACATCTACCCAGATGCTTGAGGCTTAGAAGCTGTTTGCTGCAAATGTGTTCTGTTCAATATGTTCTTTTGAAAATATGGAAACATTTTCTCAATACGAGAAATATTTTTTTCACAAAAAAGTGAGGAGAGATAAATCGAATTTTCGCTTGACTTTAAAGCATTTAGGTTTGACTTCGATCTGTTTGTTATGTCGGATATCTTTGGGGGTAAATATCACTTTTGTGCAGAACCACATTTTACCAGGTAATAAAGTGTAATCCTTATTATAACTTACAACTTTCTGCACGAAGAGACCTCTAAATCTTCTTTTCTTTGATGCATTTCTCTCTCTGTGTGTGTAGTTTTGCAAAAGAAACACTCTCTCTCCCTCTTACCTCACTTCTGGCTTCCTTTGACCATTTCTCCTCATTAAACGTTCCTCCCATCTCGCTGACAGTTTGTTGTGCACTTTGTCTGACTAATCAGAATCTCCTGCTGTTTGAATGAGGTTTAACAGTGTTGTGCAACATTGTTCCATAACACTAATCATTAAGTTCAATTGATTGGCACATTAATCAGGGGAGCTAATTGGACAAGCGCATGAATGCTAATAAGTGTCTGATTTGACAGAAGCAGAAATCTGTTATGAGATCGTACATCATCATTACCCACAAACCACTGTAACCCGCGCAAAAGTGTGAATATGCAATTTTCATGTGCATGTCTCAGAGAGATGGAGTTCCTTATAATTACGCTTTAATTGGACGTGTATCACTGAGAATTAGGGGTGGGAGTAAGTGGGGCAAAGTTAATCTCTGAGACTATAAAATTGGATCGAGTTGAAGGGTAGCGGAAGGTGTGAGGTCTTGTTGTTTTTTGTTTTTTTTACTCCCTCCGTTTGGTCTGAGTCAGCACTTCCCCCGGCCAAGCTTTATTTGGGCAGTTAGCGACATCATTAGCGAGAGTCTTGGACAGTGTCTGACCTTTTCACCTCTCGGCAATCACGCCCTGCATCATTTCCTGCTGCAGACTACCAAGTTTGGTCAAGTCCCTGCGGTGTTCTATAAGTTCATTAGCGAGGTGACGTGACAGCGCAGCAAATAGCTTTTTCCCCACAACGGTAAAAAAAAAAATAAAAAAAAACTCTTATAGAATCCCACAGGAAGTAGTTTTCTGTGTTTGATGACAACTTTTACAGACAGATTTTTATGCTGAAGTTAGAAGAGGTCGGTCTTTTTGGTCAGACGGCAACAGTTCAGCTATTTGATATATTGCCATAAATTCTGGTACACATGCCCTCTTCAGGATGAGCTCTGTTCACTTTGGTGGTCCCTTAGTCTCACAAAGTCAGGCCTACTGTATCTCTGCAGCACTGTTTCAGCAGTCTAATGGCACTCATCATTGGGGTATGGAGACAAAAAGCTCAAGCTTTTTTGTGTTTGCTTAAACCAATCACAATTGTCTTAGGAGGTGCAAAGCCCAGGATGCATGCAGCAGTACCCCTGCAAAAATAATGGGGACTTTACGAAAAGACGGACGAAGGCATCTCTACGACGTTCAGAAAGAAAGTTCCACCCACTCTTCAATATCAACAATTCCTGACATAGTAGCCCAGCTGTCTACTAAACAGGAAAGCCTGGTTTGCGGTACATGTTACACCTGCTTAGCATCAGCTGCTGCCGATGAAACGTGCGCTTAGCTTGAAACATTACTGTGCCTGGGTATGATACTCTGCGCATATGTCACGGTGCTGGCTAGGCCGTCATCCAAAGCGACAGACTTGTGGTCTCATGTTTGGATTGATCATCTCTCCTCTCCAGGGGGCTGGCACGCTGCCTGGTGGTAAACTCCATGCCCTGCAGAAAATAGCCGGATCGATTGATAGATTGTCAGCGTACGCTGCTGCAGAGATCTGAACTACATTAGGCCGGGATCAAACATGTGCCACCCTCATGAATAAGTCTAATTGATCCATTGGTCAGTGGCGCCTTTTATAACTGTGCTAATAGTCTGTGTGTACAAGCAAATAACCTGTACGCAGAGCTCCAACTGTGGATGTACAGTTTATTCATTTATAAACAGAAAACTTAATATTGTGAAAGGCACTGACTAAAAACAGAAAATGCAGGCTGCTCAGCATCTACTGTGAAGTTTGCCACCTGCTTATCTTGAACTAAGGTGTCTGCACTTGCATTCACTGACATAATGTGGAGAACAAGTGCACATTTAAATTTAGCAGCGCTTTAGGTATGTTAAGTTACCGGGTAACTTCGGGAGACTACTGTGCTCCTTTGATATAAAGTATCTAACACACCGGTGCTCTATTCCCTCATTTATTGGTCCGAACAGACAACCTTTGGAAGTGAAGAGAAATACGCGTTGAGCAACAGTCCTTGAACACTAAAAGAATCCTCCAGCCAGGTTTTGTGTTTATGTGCATGTCACAATTTCTCACAGCCTCCGCACAAAGATCTGGGGAATGTAGGTCTGTTTTTGTCAGTCTCATTTGGCTTCCCTGTTGTCGCGTTCCCTGGTGATGCAAGCCGCGTCTGTGTGAGAGTATCACTGTCAGCCTGGCTGATTTTCTCAGCGCCACGTGGCCAACATGACTTGTTTATTTATGGCAACAAAACATTATTCTCATGTCAACGAAAAGGCCAAATGCTTTGAAAAGGCGTTCCTGCTGCATCCACACTCCCTCTACTGTTATCGGCCAGAGCACATGTTGGAAGACGGAGAGGGGAGAGACTTCCAGACAGTCTGGTAGGACCACATGTAAACAGCATTTAGTGTACAGACAGGTCTGCTGTTTCAGACTGATTGTTTAATTCAGCTGTTGTCTGGCTGGAACAACATGCAGATATAAAGTACAGTGCACATCCAGACGCAACTGCAGGTGCTTTAATTAGAAACTAAATAATGAAACTGAATGGACGAGTGAACCTAAAGCGGGAAAAAAGGACTGGTGGCCAGACTGAGGGGGGAAAAAAATGTGTCTTAATCATAGCTTTGTGCCTTGGAGCATGGTAAGTTTTAATGAATGATTGAAAACCAATCATAAATGGTGGTACATTCATACTGCAGGAGGCTGTATGACCTTTTCCTTTGAACTGAGTGAAAAATGGCATTCCAGCTGAAAAATTTGATGGATTTTTTTTTTTTCCCCTCTGTCACCTATTACGTGTTTCCCCCCTCCTTGTACAGCCACCCAATCCCTTAAGAGATTTCAATTAAATTGTCCCACTGAGTTCTTCACTTACTTTCCTTAATCTCTCTCTTGGCTTGTGGCGAAGTGTGATTTTGTTTTTTCCCCCCGATGTCATTTCCAATTTAATAGAAGTGCATTTTTTGTTCGCCTGTGTTATGAATTAAAATGGAGTTCTTTATGGGCGGAGGTGCATGCTGCCATGGTTGAGCACCCCCTTCATTCAAGCTCTCTGTACCTTGAAGGTGAATAGTGCATTGCCAATGTGAACTCCATAAATTGAGTTGTAAGAGTTCTCCTTTTGGTGCTGTTGAGGGTGAGGCTCCAGACTCGCCCTTGAGAAGGTGTTTTTGCTCCTGGTGAATTATAGATGCAGTCAGTCCGGGTAAGTCGGTTCACTCAGAGGGTTATATTTTCTCGGGAGACATGAGGCTCTCTGTGATGATGAGTATTATCTCCATTAGGAGAGACAATGTCATGGCCGTTTATGTGATGCATTATAGAGAAATCCAAATTAAAACCGGCCGTTTGATGCAAACTGCTCTGGTGATGTTATAAACAAAACAACACAATCATCCCTCATGCATTTCATGACTCAAGCATGACTCATGGCAGCTGACAGATCACAAATCTTTCAGATTTTCTCAGCGAGGCCTCGCAGTTCCGGGCTTCGGATTCAGAGGCATTAGAGGCTCTAATGAGGACAGCCCAGAGATCTGTGGATCGTGCAGCCCATCCTCTTATTTCTCCACAACATGAAAAGACAAGCAGAGAACCGACCACAAGCCATCCTCGAATAAATGATGAAGCTTTTTTTTTGTGCCTGTAACACTTTTTTGGAACGACCCAGCATTCCCTTGGAGACAAGGCAATCTTTCACATCAAAACTAAAAGACGTTTTGTTCAAGCAGCTCCTAAAATTACTCCCAGCTGACACACAGCTTGTTAGCCTCCCCAGTAGCCGTCCCTGGGACATTTGGCATGAGCAGGGACACAGTTACGTAAAAGCTAATGAGTGCCTGGCATTGGACTGACAGAGCCCTTGGGTGTTCTCGGACGACTCTTTGTATGTGTGGATGTGTGGACGCGCATGTGCATCATTAATGTCTGTCAGTCTTCAGGCCCGCGCTGATGGCTCGTCATCCGCGGTTGGTTAAACACGGCTGGTCAGTCAGTGTTTGCCTTCCAGCCGCTTTCAACCTTGCTTTCAGCCACATCAGCCTATGGCTTACAAGATGCCACCCTCTGCTGTTCGCAGACAATGCCACCGCGCTGCTGACATGACTCAATCATGGTTTGCATTCATATTAGCAGGTGGCTGACACGCTAATGGATCCTTGGCTAAGCTTTTGCTGCTACACCTGTCGAGCTTTTCAAACAGGTGGTGCACATGTGAAGTTCACAATAATGATCATGGTCATTTTTAATAATAGCTTCTTGACTTTGAAAGAAATGGACAAAATTTTCTTCTTTTTTTTAAGTCAAACATGGCGACTGTGACTGGCGTGTGTATCAGCTAGCTATTAGTTAAATCAGTGGCACTAATGGTTTTAGTATGATTAACTCGTTTAGCTGGTGGAAAACTCTTTTCTCAGACATATTTTTTAATTGTCTCCAGCTGAGTCGTATGGAATGAGATCCCAGCAAAATGGTCTTGAATATGCATGTGAAACGTATATATATATATATATATATATATATATATATATATATATATATATATATATATATATATATATATATATAGACACTGTACGTATGATACCGTGCTAATTAAGTGCCATGTAATTATGCAAAAAAGACTGAGGCTAAATACGACAAGTCCCCGGCATAAAGTCAGCAGTTGATAAAAACATTCCGACATGGAAATAAAGGAGCAGCATATTCTTACAGCTGATTAGTCCTGCTATAATCACATTATGGTGGAAAGAAACCTAATCTTACTTTTTTCCTCTTGTAAGGCCATGCAGATATTCACTATAGAATTGCATACAGTACGCATTGTCGGGGAAGGGCAGCATGTGCAGTGGTTAGCTCTGTTTCTCACAGCACGAAGGACCTAGCTTTTGGGACCTTCTTGCTTTTCATTTTCTTCTTTTGTTGGTGTGGGTTCCCGCCACGTAGTTCGGCTTGCCTGTAGGAGTGAATGTGAGTGTGAATTATTGTTTGTCAGCCCTGTAATGAACTGGTTATCTGTCCAGGGCGTACCCCGCTGTTTGACCAGTGTTGGCAAATCAGTACAGCGCATTTTGCAATTTGATCACATAATCCCAATGACGTGTAATCTTTTCCCACCCAACTTTGAGCATCTTCCGTGCTATAGCCCCACCATATCTTTCCTGACAGGCCTGTCTTGCCTGGTTACAGCTGCTTAGCTACGATTGGACAATTACTGTCAAGGACTTGAAAGGCCATCAAGTCAATCAATTACTTCATTCCAAGAACAAAGCATGGACGAGTCATTGAAGTTTTCTGTAAAACTCAGTGAGAGACGAAGAAGGAGAGAGAAGGAGCGGATGACTTTGTGATTCTTCAGCAATAATCAGCGGGGGCATTTGAAATGGAAAAACCAGACTGAAGTAATAATTCTCCCTCATCTTGAAGTATAATTGCAGTGAGGCATTTGAGGGGGAAAAGAGCAGCAACTACATTTCACTCTTGAAGATTTGAAGCCGTTTGAGAGTTGTATCTCAGGGAGTGTTTTTTTTCCGCTGGCGTCATCACGTTGGATGGCCCAAACCTCCATGTATCTGTCTCAAGCTTTGACTTTTTTGTGTCGGCTACATTTATTTTGCAAGTGCTTCACGTTTTCCATGCACGATCCCGCTAAGTTGCATCGATTTGTCACGAGAGATATTAGCCTGTCACGACCCAGGTATATATTTTGTGGAAAGATTAACATTCCCCCTCCAAGCTCAGAGTGCAGCTGCCATTTTCCAAAGTGCTTTATATTTTCTTCCTTTGCTTCAGAGTCAAGAGCCAAAAGTCTTAAGCGGGATATTTCTGCCAATATATAGATCATGCTCTGACACTCTCCACCATTCCCCTGATTTATTTCTCTTTTCTCCTCACACTTCTTGCTCTATATATTTTATTTCTTCCTCAGCTACAACTTTTGCTAGTTAGTTGAGTCCCGAGTCCTACATCGTGGAGTAAATTGCAATTTTAACTTTGTTTTAGTGGAACGAAACAAACCGGCACTGATTTTGTGCAGCCATAAAACAAGATAGACGAGATTCACAACCTCATTAGCAAAGAGCCCATCCAACTTGGCTGAAGAGTTGTGTTCTGACAAGCATATATCACAGATGGCAAACTCTGTCCGGGGATTTTTGAAGTGGAAACGCAGTGAGATAAAGTGAATGTGCCCTGTGCCGAGATACAGAAATAAGGGAGGGAAATGGAAAGAAGGGAGAAGTGATGCATGAAGAAATGAGAAGGAAGGAGGACGAGGGGCAAAGGTGGGGCGCGAAAGATCAAGATGTAGCATTGAAACTGCAGGAGCTTAGTGTCGACACAGCAGGAGGCCAGTGGAGGCAAAATCATGTCAGGGAATATCACGCTGTCACGAATCACATCGCCAACTCCCAGCTGAGATTGATCCATCAACCTTCTGCTACCCGGCCTTAGTTTTTTCACTTCCTCGCGACGCGGCTAAGACATTTCTCTGCGAGGAATTGCTGCGTTGTCATGAGCAGGTGACGGTGGTACCAGTGTGGGATCGCAAGGTCAGGGCTGTGACTGGAAGTGGCAGAAGAGGATTAGTGGCCCAGTGGAGGGAGAGAGCGGCCTCCCCTGCAGTGGAGAACCAGCTGGTCAGCAGGCCGGCCAGCCCTGCTCCATCTGTCAGTCACCTGCTAGACCCGCTGGGAGCTCGGGTAAATCTCTTCGCTTCCTGTAGCTCCCCGAGATTATGTCATCCAGTCTGGTCCTGCAGTGCTTTATCTGTGATAGAGGTCTCCTGGAAAGTGGCATCGAAATTAACATGAAAACAGGACAAACCTCTAAAAAGTGACAGATAACAATAATCTGTCATTAACATGAGGAATTGAGTAAATACATGAAGTATATGAAGTACGTGAAAACGGACTGGAGACTCGATATAAAAAAGGCCTTACGTTTATATTTGAACCTAGTCTTAAGATTATTGCAATTGAAAGATTGCTTAAGGAGGTTCCAAAAATCCCATCAGTAACTCATGTACCCCTGATCTTAAAAATGTGGCAGCACCTACCTGAATTTCACCTGATACAATGGCAGCATGCGTAGGGGGGTTAGTTAGCTTTGGACCAAAAGAGAAAATTACAGTACTTGAAGATCATGACAACGGTATGGAGACTGCAGCTAGGCAACAAGCCAATGATCAAGGCCCCTTCACCAAACTGCTTTATTCGATGCGTTGAGAGTAAGAGCAGGCTGGTCTTGGCAGATGTGCACAGCTTGACACATTGTCAGATTAAACTCGACCCTCTGTCATCCAGTTCCAGCAGAGAGTTAACGATGGGCTGAAAGGTTGTAATAGTGTCCCCCCGTGTGCCCGTGGATCTGCGAGCAGAAACCTGACGCTCAGAACAACTGGAAGAAGGATGATGTGGGACAAACATTTTCTTCACAGTGAAATATTAATCATGGTTTGCACTTGCAATGTCAGCGATGAATGCGATGATTGTTTTGGACGTTCCGTCCTATTTCCGTCAAACAAACAGCTCCTCTGTGCTACAGCAGGTGCAGAGATCACATCAACAAAATGTTCCACTAAAATGTCATCAGTCAGATTGGGTGAACAGCATTGTTGATATGACCATTTTCCTTTTTCCATGTTCATGTAGGATCTCATCGCTAATAGTGAGACGTTGATTAAACCTTAGCTTCGCAGGGAACGCCCACATGACGACAGTGTAATGTACAATGAGCGAACGCTTCCCAGCGAACATTTTCAAACCAGACTGGTTAGAATTTTTTGCATTGCATTGTTAAATGTTCGATTCAACCCAGCTGCTTCTGGAATCTTTGAAGACTTCCCGGGAAATGTTATTTTCCCAAGCCTTCAATCACCCCAGTTCTGTCACCGCCTCTGTTCCGTATCTCATCCATACCCAAGTCAGGTACCAAAAAACAAAAGGTGTTTTTTTTTGTTTTCTCCTCCCTCCCTTTTCGAAACGACGCTGCATTTTGTTTTCACTGCTGAATCCCTCTGACAGCTGTTGTGGGTTCCTGTCAAAAAGTGTTGTTTCATTTTTTTTTTTTTTTTTTTCATTTCTCAGTCTCCGTCACACTAACAAGGAGTGAATAAACAGAAGGTAGAGCAGAAGAAGAAAAAGCTCTGGAAATGCCTGTGCCCAAGAGAGTCAGCAGATTTCTGGAGCTCGGCGAGGTTAAACTTTACGACACGATCTTTGGAATTGTTTTCTCCTCTGTCTGATATACATGCAGAAATGTCGAGTGAGAGAAAAAAAAAATTATATGGCAGGCTGAGAGTTGGGAGTAACAGTTCTCCATAATGGCTCGGTTTCGCTCATGTTGCCGCCTTTTGTGCTGAGCACTGAAAGCTGCTGTCTCTTCCCAACAATAACAGATGTCAAAATCATGTTCTCCTAAAAGTTTATAACTGCTGTGTGCTTATTGCAGCCATCTTAGTAGAAAGCCAATTGTGTTTGATTGACTGTGACTGTGATTGACAGAAACTTGGCTCCATTGTTTGGCCACTCATGTTATCACATTTGAGAAGCCCGGTTAGCCTGCAGCAGTAAAAGCAAGAGGGGGATATTGGCTCCTGAGTAGCTGGCATTGAGCCTCTTTCAGACAGGCAATTCCAGGGGAGCAATTGTCTGGTTTAATTGCTCTAAAAAAGAAAGACAGAGAGGCGGTGAAACTAACAAGCTGTCTACAGAATCAGTAATTTACAGGCTCTGTGATAAAAACAGATTTATATATTTCTATTTTTCCCCCTCACTCCTTCTCTCTCTCTCTCTCTCTCTTTCTGTCTCTCTCTTGCTGCTCCAGTTATAGTAAAATAATCACAGGTTGGGTTATTTGAGCCTGTGTAATTTGCAGTTGAGATTTGCACAGCAGGACGGACAGAACGATTTCTCCAACTCTCGGTCGGATTTGATGGGTCTTAGATGTCTACCGCTTCATCACCTGGCCCCATTTCTGAGCTAGAAAAGCACTCAATCTTTTAAATATTTTTTTTTTTTAAGAAATTGTTCAATATACATCTGAATCAACATTGGCGACACAGTTGGCAGATATTTCTGTTTTCTCTGGGATTTTTAAGAGGAAATAGCAAACAGGCTCATTTTGTGGTGTTAAGAACTCCTTCACAGTAATTTTGTTTTGAGGGGATGGAATTTGTTTCTTGTTTTTGCTTATTTATTTTACCCACTGTATTTCCATTGCACTTCAAGTTAATTTAAAATTTCAGTTCCAGACTTTAAGATGTGTTCATAAATAAGGCACAAAGTGGACTAAAAACACAGCCTCCCTCCAGAAACATAACCTCCATCCTCCTAACTTGCTTATCTTCTTCTTCTTCTAAGTTTACCTTTTGCTTCAGTTTTATTCATCACCGACTTTTTTTTCCCTTTTCTTTTCTTTTTTATCTTAAAGCAGGGTATACGCTTCATAAATACCATTAAAATATCAAATTGCCCAATCCTTGGACAAACACAAACAACCTTTATTCAGGACGCCTATGAGGTCGTGATGTCACAACTACAGTCACCACCTTGTCTACCCAGGCTTGTGAGAGCTGACCAATCAGAGCAGGAAAGTAGCCTTGAAGGTGCAGTATGTATTTTGTTTCTTGTTGGGGCTGATGCCTGATGGTTGTTTACGAAAGTGCTGCGGGCCTACATTTCATTCAGTGCCTGAAAGTTGTTCCACGATGACAGTCATGATGATTATTTCATGATTTCATTAAAATTACAGGAGTTATATGTGTAGTAAATATGTGTTTTTGATGTGTTGAGGGAGCAGCAAATGTAAACAAGCTTTGCAATGAATGACTTCATAGTCGTTTAAAGAGAGAGGAGCTGAAACGAAGCATTGAGGCGGAGGTAGAATAGAGTTGCTGCAGCAATGGACAGTATGTTGCAGAAAAAATATGTGTTTCTAAGTATCTTAATCAAAAATACAAGTATTAACCTGATGATTATTATAATATGGGTTGTTCCAGTGTTTGACAAGGGGGTTGGATGATTACAATATCGTCAAGCATGCAGTTTTACCCATTCTGCCTTTAAAAGACAACCGAGACCTATATTTCACTGTCAAAAAGGCAGCTACTGCAGACAGACAGTCTGACATTTCAGGGTAATTTTCTCATAAGACTTACCTGGATTTGAGCGGTGCACAACCTACATCATGGAGGCAGACAAACAGCAGGCACCAGAGCGTCGGCCAAATGAAACACGAGCCTTTGATCCTGCCACAGATATACCCCTCCCATCCATTGTTGTCACAAAGTAGCTTCACTTTTACACAAAATTATTGATTGCTCTTCATAGAATTAATGACCTATGAAATCTGATTTGGAGTCTCAGCGGTGAACACAAAGGAATACCAAAATGGGGGGGGGGGGGAACAAAATGTGTACAGTAGTAAATCAATGTGCCACGGACACCAATGCATCCGAAATATTGAATAGTCATGTCAGGACGAATTCATGCACATACATGAAGCTGAGCAGGAGAGAAATGTGTGCTAAGAGGCACAGGCACATTCACAAAAACAAAAGTGCATAGTGTTTGTGTGTGCATGTGTGTGTGAGGTTGTGGACCATGGCCTATTCCTCTCCCCTCTGCGGCAGCCTCCATACATATTCATAACCTCCCACAGCGGTGGCAGAGGGAAGAAGGGAGGGGAAGAAAGGTGTAGGAGGAATAAGAATTTCAGTGTGTGCAAGTTAAAAGGAGAGGAATAAGGAACACAGCATTGTGTGTATGTGTGTGTGTGTGTGTGTGTGTGTGTGTGTGTGTGTGTGTGTGTGTGTGTGTGTGTGTGTCAATTGGGTATCTTTTCCTCCATGATCCTGGACAGTCTGGGTTTGAAAACATGAACCAAAGTGTAAACTAGAAGCCATTAACAAGACGACAAATGAATGCCGTTATTGTCAATCTTTGGAACACACCATTTGCGGTTCACATGGCTTCCACTTTATGGACTCCGCAACAATACGCAGGGTGATTTAACAGGGATATGGGAACATTTTCAGGTTCATAACCATTAGCACCACAATTAAATTAAAATGGATGTAGAGGCTCGTGCAAATATGCATGGAATACATCAAGGTCCAATGAATCATCAGTGGAGGAGCCTCAGACTGTATATGAAACAGACTCTTTTCTTCCGCTTTAAGATATCACCAATCGATACAAGTGTCAAGGTTTTTCTTAGCAGTAAGATTGGGAACGTAAGAAAAATTAAAGAATACCAGGAGTAAAGACAGAAAGTGGTTACTTTTCCTTGCAGAATATTCTATGTTTATACTTCCTATGCGAGGAGAAAAGTTTTGAGAGGAGGACTGTTCCAAGAGTTAAGACCTGGTTTTAGGGTCTAGTGGGCTGCATTAGAAAATAAAAAATAGCAAAGGCTGCATTGATTGGGGTTTGTTGTATCAAGTACTGGGAAGACAATGTAATACAATCCAGTTTGAATAATACACTAGTACAACGTTAAGACGATAAGACATTAAGACGAAAATCACAAATCACTTGTAGACTGGTTTAATAGTGTCTGGTAACGGTAATACAGAGAAATTGAAGATGCCATACATTGGCACGCATCGAAAATGGTGGTTCATTAAAATCGTTGACAGGTCAAGTGTAATTGAATCAGGATCATGACATCAGTGAAGATTCACACCTCCGAGTTCTAACGAGAACAAATGTGCGTGTGATTGCATGTGTGTGGTACATGAAACTGTGAAACTATAACATTTTCTCACCTGCTTGCTCACCTGCTCCTGTATTTGCTTTTCACACATATCTGTCACACTGGTCTAAATCTCTCTGTCCCTTTATCTTCATCACCATTCCCCGATCTATTTGTATTCAATCTCCCTCGTCTCTCTTTAGCCTTATTCAACTGTGTGTTTCTGCAAAACATTCTAGCACGGCGATTGGAAGTCTGTCATTATCTCAGCTTGATCTCGCTCAGTTGAAACAGGGAGACGGGCTTGATGTTGGTTTGGCATTGATTGGTCTAATAGCGTCACGTGCAAATGACCCCCTGTCATTCTCTGCTGAGTTTAACAACACTTTCATGTTTGATTTCAACAGTTATGGAAATTATATGATTCATAACTGTACAGCAGGCAATTAGTACACACAGGCACGCAGACTCTCACACACGTCCATGAAATCCCCATGGACCGCTTGATGGAGTGTATAATGTGTTTTCATGTTCAAAGCATTTTACAGTAGACTTTCTTCAGGGTTTTAAAGCATGCCAGACTGTTTGATCATCCACTTGACACTCTGTGGAGCTTCACTGAGCTCGAGGAGCCCACACATCCTCTATACAGGCCTGGACAGCAGAAACCAGACTCACGCTGTGGAGGGACAGAGGTTAGTGCACACATTTCTTGACAGAACAGAGAAAAATAAATGTTTCTTTTGGAAAAAAAATTATGTTTTCTTCACTTGCCCAGGCATGAGAGGTCCAGGAGGGTGGTTTGGAAACACTTCAGGTTGTTTTTGAACTGACTCTTGGATGGCAGTTGCAATAGACTTAATGCCTATTCTAGCGTCGCTAATAATTACATTCAAAAAGCATCAGGGAAAAACACTTAACTGCAAGGTGCGCGAGTACTGTGTTTACAAAAAGGTTTATAGAAATTTTACACCAAAATTAGGTTTTTAAAATTGTAATATGTAGGAATTTTGCATTAAAACTTGTTTAATATTTAGTTGAGCTGTGTACTTACATTATTGCAGATGTTTCCAACCAAGTTTACTCAAGGTTACAGTGTATTTCATCAGGTTGCCTGTCGCTGCTTGCAGGATAGGGAAGTCCGTCAATGAGACTAAACTTAACAAAAAAATAACCTCCTCTTGAAAATTTGTGCCTCAGGTTTTTGGAATGCAGGATCATTTGTGTTTATTAAGATTACTCAGGCTCTGATTTCCCTTCTCCTCTCTGTAACATTACGTCCAAGAAGTTAACACACATTTCCTCTCCGGCTTCAGTAGGCAGTCAACATTACAGAACATAAACACCCGCCAATGTGACAATAATTCCACTTTTTTAATCCTAAATCTTTGAGCTCTCCTCCCACTAGTAAATGGTTCTGGATCAGAGTAGAATCCGAGGTGACTCCAGGTGTTTACTGGAAGGCCTGGCTCTTCACCTGACTCTCCAGCAGGCTCTAAGCAGCTGGCCTCCCTGCTCCCATTAGCCTGGTGGTTAAAACCCATTTCATACACTGTGATCCACTGTCTTTCATTCAGTTCCGGCTGTGGACTATCATTGCGTGTCACTCCCTCTCTGCCTCTTCCTGAGAGTTTACCAAAGAGAGATAAAAGACACCTTAACTATTAGTTAAGAAGTAGGTGAATAATTTCATTAAAACTTGGAGTTCCTGGATATCTTTCAAGAATCTGACAGCTGACTGTGTCTTAATATATCAACACTGTTTCACCCTGTCAGGCTCCAAATCATGCAAAAACGAGCAGTACTTATGCCTTTGTCTCAGGGAAACTAGGATGTGTATTTTACGTGTTATAAATTAAAAAGTGATTTGAACAATTGGAAAAACAATGACAGATTAATATAATATAAGTTTTGCAGCCCTCATAACTACCTCATTATGTGCATGTTACTTACTATTTTTGCATTTCTTTGACCAGGAATGCATCATTTCTCCGACCACGATACGAGGAAGAAAGTAGCTAAGGCTTGCACAGCTACTATCTAATTAGTGTATTTATGTAGCTGACACTTCAAGTCGAATGTCTTCAATCACTTTCGGATGGAGAATCCAATTCATGTACAGTATGTTCTCTGCCCACACTGGCTATTAGCTACCTCCGCTTGCCTAATTACTGTCATTCATCCTTTATCAATGAGAAGTGGTGGGAAGCAGCTGCTACCGGGTGGCTGTGCTCTCATATGCATGCAAATATACATGGGCACAGACACACACACGCAAACACACACACATGCACAGACAACGATAAACATACTGCACAGAAAATGTCACTCACTTAGAAAAACATGATGGAGAAACGGGGGAAAGTTTTTGCATATTTTACGTTTCTAAGTGATCTTCTGCCAATAGCGCGCGTCTGTACTTGGTATTCCCGCGCTTTTCTCATAGATCATATAGTGTAGCTCACTAAGCCTGTGTGTGTGGAGGAGGGGGTGTGATATGCAGCAATCTATTTAAGGCTGTCTCTCCGACACCAAGGTGATGGCATATTTTATTTGCTCATGCTCAGGGACCGGCGAGAATCTCACCTGAGAACTCAACTGTGACACTGTGGATTCCGAAACTTCTTTGTTCCCTCTCATCTGTCTTCCGAACCTGTTTCAGCTCCTTTTGAATCATCCTGCCTCCCTCTCTCCCCACCCACCCCTTCCACACCTTAATCCCTCCGTTATTCTGACTTTCCCCCTTCCCAATCCTCCGACCGCTCACTCCGCTCGGGCCCTCTCGCTGCAACCTCGACAACGGGTGCCTGTTATCGCCGGAAACGATCCCGTCATGCTGTGCCTCCTCCCACAAACCGGCCTCCTCTCATGACAACTGGCTAATTAGGTGTCACCACGGAAAATGAAAGGTAAAGGGACAGCAGATACGGCAAAGCCATAAAGCTGTCAAAACCTCTCTCACTTTTGGTAAGAGAGGAGGAGGATTGGAAAAGGGTGAGATGAGGTAGATTATATTTTATAGAGGTCAGTAAAAGAGTGAAGAGCATCGGAAGGACGGTGAACGGATGAAGGGATTGGGAGGAATTAGGAGGCGGGGGGATTGAAAGCTGGATAAATGCGGGTGAGAAGGAAAAGATGAGAGAAGAATAGATATGCGCTGAGAGACATGGGAGGGGAGAAGGTGAGAAAGTGATGCGAGAGGCAAAGGCCACTGCTGCCGTTCCCCGTGGCCGCTAATAAAATTCTCCAGTGAGACCTCTCACATGTGCACACATGCATAAGGGAACACGCACCAACGCAGACAAAGGGCAGGTAGACTTCCTGATCGATTGAGCCATGCCCTGCTCTGACGTCTCAGCAGGCCTCAAGATGAATGAGTTGACCTACCGAGGAACAGAGAAAGAAGAGGAAAGGAGAAAAAACAAACCTTTGGCTTTTTAAATCTCAGAGATTTGTGTCATGTTAGTCACAGGACGGGAGGGTGTGTATCAACACTGGTTACCTCTTCTTTGTTCCTCTCTGTGTGAGTGTATAACCTTGTCTCCTAAATAGTACGTTCATATACAAGAAATCGTACTGGACACATTTAATTTATTCTGAATGTGTGACCCAACATCCTTACCATCTACCTTTGTACCAATACCAAAACAGCTGTCTTGTGTGACAGTATTCCCCACCTCTCTTAAGCCTTCACAGATGGGTGTCATCTTACCCTGATTGGCTATGAGGGAAATGCCCCAAGCTGCCCTTAATCATTAATTAGGGGCCAGTCTCCACGCCCTGCAGAACAGCTGATCTGAAACTACTGCAATCAATCCAGAGGGAGTCTGGAATTCCACTAAAACAAAAGACAGTAAGTACCAAATAATGGGACTATTCATATAAATTATTTTAATCAGACACGGTAAAGGTTAAACAGGACATCACTGCTTTGGTTAAAGGAAAGAAGCCACTATTAACTGTTGGTAAGAGAAGGGACATCAGTTTCCCGTATCAAGGTAACCCACTTTCATGACCCAGCTGTCCAAACCAAAATCCACTCTCAATTAGCTGGCAAGTAGTTTAATAGTGCCACAGTAATTTTACCTTCGCTTCTCGGAGAGGACGATAATTACTCTCATGTCCGCAGGAGGTCGCATGCAGGGATAAGTGCGAGCCAGGCAGTTTGAACAAGAAATCAATGTTGTCATTTTTCTGGTTTCTGAGTCCAATTTCAGTGGGGGAAAAAATGAGCAAACAGTAACAAAAGGTGACAAAAGAGAACTTGAAACAATGATTTTAAATAAATAAACAGTCCAGTCTTACCCAATAAAGCATGCTTTTCTGTCTTCATCAGATAAATGGTTTTGTGATAATACCAGGATTTTAACACAAGAGAAATCGCCACGGCCAAAGTCGGCCTGTTCCTGCTGTGTTTGTATCTAGTTGTGTGTCCCTGATGTCGACTGTGCAAATCTGTCTTAAACTGAGCCATAACCAGAGACAGATTTGAGCTGCCTCTGTTCGCCCAGCGCTCAAGAACCATCCATCACCTCTCAGCTGATGGTCCACCGCTGGCCGACCTGTCACTGCCACTCAGACGAGGCAACACTCACACAGTGGCCAGGAGAATGACTGTTGTGCACTGAAAAGGGCACATCGACTAATAATTGGAACTGTGCCCACACTGAGCTCGGGGCTAATTAGCTGTGTACCACCAAAAGTGTGACCTCCATACTAATAGAGGATATTTTGTCAGTAGCTTTTCAGTCGACAGCAGGTAGCTGAAAACAGACTCACCTATCGTTCGCATATCCTTCGGTGCGATCACGAAACGCTAACATAATATAATCGCTCTCACAAATATTCAGCGATGGTATTAATTCTTCATTAAGGCAATTATGAACAAGAGCATCCAATCAATCAATCTCATTAGCTTCTTTGTCAAGTAGACGCTCTCACTTCCCTGCGTGGCATACAGTATTTATGGCTGTGAAGCTCATTTAGTGTCAGTGCTTATTTAAGTCATTGCGTAGCTATGAAAATGCCCGCGCACAGATGGCTGCCTATTACGTTCCATATAGAACGAATAAATGAGAATATTAGTCAAGGAGATGATGACTACACTGTTTCATGAGAATGGCTGTAATTTTCTATGCGCAGTAGTAATGACAGAATGCAATTCCTTGTTTAAGAGAACAGCAGGTACTGTGGCCCTGTAGCTGTTGATCTGTCACTCGCATACACACAAGAAAATGCACACAAAGAACCTGTCTGGTGCACACCAGCCCTAAAACCATCTTTGAAGCAGGCCTGGGTCAAGACAATCATCATGATTCTGAAATCAGAGGCGTGGGCAGTAGCCAGGACGAAGACTGCATGCAGGAAATGTCTATGAAAAAATAGCATTTTGCGTACGGCTGATAAAATTCAAAGTGTACACTTTGTATTCAATCATGATTGACATGGCTTATGTCGGGTAGTAACAATAATGCATCTTTTTAGTGTGGCTCCTGGTGACTAATGCTACACCTCCACCACAGAAACTTTCCACAGGGACTAGGAACCTTTGGAGGACCTGCAGCATTTCCATGATCAGGGTCTAAATTTAATTTCAAGGACAATTATTTTACTTTATTTCATAGTTACCAGGATCTTCAGCATTGTGGTTCCCATAGTGGGTGCGCACTAGATGCTGTTATAAAGTGTTGTGATTGAGATCCTTACCCACCATGCATCGTCGAAAGTGACAAAAATGACATTACATAATCACCATCAGTTTAGTGTCTGCCCCATTAAATTTGATTTTTTTGTCTATATGTTACCAGAGACAGTAACTACAAGAACAAATGTTTTTGCTGGAAATCTTGCACATATTCATCGCAAGTAAACTGTAGCAGCTGCTGTTCTATACATCAGCAGACGAATTTGTCTAATCTTTGTGGGTCTTCAGGCCTCAGAAACACAGTCCACAAGGGACTGAACGAACCTGGTAGTTCCATTGAGCACAGCTTCTGGGACCAAAAGTTTACTGTGTACTTCGGTTGTAAATGCAGCTTAAGTCTCTGAGGATGGGACTGCTGCGTGCAGTCACACTGCTAGCTTAAAAACAGCTGCTGCAGATGCTGACGGTCAGTAAATACCTCCAGCGCAGAGACTGACATGGGCTGCATCAGTATGATAATTTACTGACCTTTTCAATAATGTGTGATGAGTAATTCATTACATTTCATAACTAGCCCAACACCGAATATGGCACAATTTAAATCACATGAATAACTAAAAGAGGCAAAGGATCAAGAATTAAAGATAGTGTGCCCCATTTAAACTTTTATGTCTCCTCAATGGGACAATAATAATGGAAAATAGCTACCCCGGCACACATTTGATGAAGTGAATTTGGTTTCTACTCCCTCTTTTTGATCCAAGAGCCACTAAAGGACCTTTTACTACCACCACCACTGAAGCCGACTGGGTTGCTGAATCCCTTTTTCACTCATGGAATACATTGCTACCTTGCTGTATCTGTTAAAATGATGGAACTTCATTCACTTATAGGTGACTTTTCCATTAATGCGTCTTTCAGCTACATTCAGACATGACAGCACGTTCAAG
>OZ023175.1:13578212-13820712 GCA_963678695.2 Diplodus puntazzo
CTCCCTTCGCTTCCTCTAAAAAGCCCCGCCACCCTTCCCTTCTGCTGTCCTTCCCACTGCTGCTCCCTCAGTCATTAACAATACATCATACTGCAGTACAATGGCAGAAACGCTAGACATCCATGCTGGGACACAGCAGGATGGAGGGACGTGACATGGAGGAAAAACAAAGCAGGCCGTTTTAGGCTACAGATTATTTTGTATTTACCAGACTGAAATATTTGGTAGAGTAACATCTAAACTGCCTATGGATCCAAGCAGCGTGCAACATCAACAGGCACAGCTGTTGAGCCCAGTTCAGTTTAGTGACATGAATGCCCTTGATGTGTTGCTAAAGCGAACCAATGTATAATCCTCTTAGTGTACTACCATCGTATAGGTCCCATCAGCCATCACCCTGGCAACAACATCACAGCCTAACACTCACTGAGTCACTGTACAACTGTGCAGATGTGGGAAGCACTCAGAGCCACTACAAACTGTGAAGAGAGGTGAACCGTGGTGCTGTGAACTGCCAGTAATCCTGTTGACTGTAGGCAAAACACCCTCACCCCCCCACCTTTCTCTCTATCAACCCATTCTACGTAACACATAAACTCACCACCAGCAGTTGCATAAGGCATCTGCAGCAAAAGAAAGAGGCCAGATGCTCGTCTTTAAGCGAGCAGCTTCTTGACAAAGTTGGTGCGTTGAGATCGAGGGCATATTTGAATCTGCTGATACGGCGCAGCAGCACCCAGACTCTGGGAAAAACCCCCACAAGGCCGAGGCAAACGCTTTGCTGCGCTCAGATGGGATTGGACGTGACAACAGAGGAATTCTCAGCTCACACAACATAATCGTGCCACTGAAAGGATGGTGCAGTTAAATAAATAAGTCCTGGTGGATGTGCTGCGAAGGGGCAGTCCTTTTGTTGTCCTCTGTGCAGCCAGTGCAGCTCCGAAACTAATGCAGCCTGACAATCTGTGCTATACCAAGGCATGGGCTCCTAATTATCAGGCTGCAGACAAAAACACGCGAGAACAGACAGTATCAAAAGAGCCGGGGTTGCAAAACGAATATATTACCACTTTGAAATTACGGTTTAACTAAGCTGCATGTGGAGCGCAGCGGGGTTTACTCGCTTGAAGACACTTACTGATCCACTGTGATTATTCGGTGGGGAATCAAATGATTAAACTTTTGTGAAAAATAGAAAAGGTATTTGAAATTTGAGTAACAAAACCTACATAGAAATGTATTTTCAGCGACGAAGAGTTGTTGCTGTTTCCACAAGCCACCAACAAGCTGCACTCACACTCAAAGGAGCAATCTGTGTCACTTGGTGCTGTCCAAGCTCACACCATCTTGAATCCCAGCAGTGATTTAGCTCTACTTTGAAACATCTGTTGATCTACTGCACTGTTAGCGATTCCATCAGCCCATCCGTGACCCGCTCGACTGTGGTGTTACCTTTCAGGAGTCCTCTTTCACTCCATGACCTTGTGAAAACCAATCCATCGAGACACTTACTGTGAGTGCTCTTCTTTCAAAGCCATCTGTGGCTCTGATCTTAAACGATGTGCTGCAGCTTTAGCATTTTAGGTTTAAATCGTCCTGATCACTGGGAACGATCAGTGTTTCCCTTTAGCCCAAGATGACGTCCTCAAATGTCTAATTTTGTCCACAACCCACAGATATTCATATCATATATTCAGATCGTGTATATAAGATATAATATATGTATGTAAGAACAGAATTTGGCATGTATCCTCTAATTTGTCACACTGAATGGATGTCTGTTTCGGTACTTGTACTTTTATTCTGGTAACCCTAATAGAAGTCAGTTTAATTTATTAAAATAGCTGGCGATTATTTAACAGTTGAGAATGAATTGATTAATCATTGCGGCTCTACTGGGAACTGTGAAATGCTTTGTTTAGAAGATTAAAACTGAAACTGATTTTGCGTGTGGATGATGCACAAGGGCTGACATGGCTTGGCCGGTTAAGATTACGTACTGGACTTGGAAAAAGCCTGGAGGGCGAGAAAAAAACAACCTTTATTAGCATAGTGTTCATATGAATATGTTTTTGAGTGTACAGGAGTACTTTTTATTTTGTAATTGTTGTTTTTTTTTCCTTTTTTCGTCTGCATACATGTTACCAGAAGATCCGTGTTATAGTTTTTTGATCAGTGTCTCTTTATCCCATGTCTTGCCTTGCCTACGCACTGTATGATGAAATGGATTTTTGTACTTACTGCTCCTATTGTGATTTGATTTGTTTTGATGTAGTTCTTGTGTTGTCATGTCCTCCATGATGCTATTTTGACCCGGCTCGGTCTGGCTTGTAAAGAGATTTCAATCTCAGTGCGACTTGTTACATATAAAGGTTATATACAGTATGTTTTCTGGGTGTTGCCATACTTTTGTATTGTTGAGGTCTGCTGTATTTGCAGCTATCGTATCTCTAAACATAAGTACCTTCACAACAGATTAAAAGCTCCTTTTGGTACGGAAGTCAAAACAAATAAATTACTACACATAAACAATAAAAGCTGGACAGAATAATTTGACCTTTCTTTACCCAGTCCACAAAGATAGTTAATGAAGGATTTCAGCATTTTCCATTTATTATAAATCTGAGCTGAATCAAAGTCAAGGTGTCATTCTAGTGAGGCGCAGTATTATATTAGATTCCTTTATTAAGTCCCTTACTCACAGTATTTGGCACAGTTTAACTGAAGCACCGCTCCAGTTCTGAATGGTCTCTGGCTTTTAAGAGCTCTGGTTGGAACTTTTATGTTCATAATGTATTGATTACAACGGCCTTGGGTGAACAAATACATGAATAGCAGTCACTAACTAGCCTGCTTCAATGTCGGTAAAGAAGATGAAAACGGAGAGCACAAAGACAGTCTTTCCTAAGAGCTGAGGCACAACAAAACTACTAGCAGAGGTCGATTGGGGAACAGCTGTGCTGAGGGACTCAATTGCTCTGAGCCCCATTGATCCAAGAGAATGAGGACACAAAATTACTGTAAGAAATGGCAGTACAGCCACTGTTCTTAAAAAAAATCCCTCAAGAACACACAGGCCAATGTTGTTGTTCCAGCAGCCTTTGTCGAATAAAAATCAATGAGGAGCGAGTTTAAATAAAAGCTAATCTGGCCTCATTCAGATTCTAAATCTGTGGTACGTACAGTACCTGCCTTCCACCGTATTGATCGTATTTTTCCTGCTTGGATAGAGCTTTATGGATGAATGGAGAGGATGTGGGAGGATCCAGACTGAGTGTCTGCAAGCTGTCTGCTTTGGGTCAAAGCTGTCAATCTATTGTGACTTCAGATTGGCGTTTCACTTTTATTGTACAGACAGAATTGGGCATTAAAGAGCACAGGCGCAGACAGGAAGGCGGGCATGCGCGGGCTACAACAGCATACAAAAAAGATGTAGATGGACTGCGCTGTTTTTAAGTGTCTCTGCTGATAGTAGCTCTAGTCCCATGAGCAGTTTTGCATTACTCTGCTCAGGGATTACTCTGTGCCCACAGGCCACAGAGATGGACTGAGGCTGTAAGATTGCAAACATGGCATCATATTTCACATGAAGGCTTTCAATTGTTTACACATGGGAGCAAAGTACAGGAGAAATTATAATTTATAGATATGACCATAGCACTAAAGCTTTGTTATTGTCACCTGCGGTAGAGCTTTTTGGGCTCGGCCTGTCACGCTTTTATCTGTCCTTTTATCCCTCAGCATTAGCTAATTGCTCCTGGACGCAGACGACGGTGAATTAGATTGGAAGCTTTGCAGGTAATACATAGGATGAGGACCTCATTCTGGAGAGCAGACATGCTTATATCATACTCACTTTAAGCTTTATTTAATTATGTAAGCTTCTTTGACAACACATTTTTAACCACAACAGCTAGTGGACGTACATGCAGACACTGGCTCACACCTGGGAGCTGCTCTGCTGACCGATGACATCCAGGAGACACTGAATTAAAGGTGAAGTCAAAGACAGTTATTTCTGTTTCCAGCTTTTCTCCGACAGTCTAGTCTACGAACCATCGGCCTTCTCGTCACGGCCTCGCCTCTCTTGCCATTAAGCTGCCCAACCCCTCCTCCTCCCCCTCCTCCTCTCCCTCGTCCTCCTCCTCTATCCCTGTATTATCTTGCATCTTTATCATTCAGTCTGAAAAGACCTAGCGCTGCTCAGCCCCCCTGGGAACAGCAGCAGAGCTCTCACCAGCTAAAGGCACAAATGCACCGAGCTGGCTTATGCAGTCCAGCCGAGTCCACTAAGTGCTTTCTCTATCTGAAAGATACGGAAAGGACCCAGCCAGACATATGCTGTCTCATCCTTGTCACCAATGATAAACTGGCACAGAGAAAGAGTGGAGTCTAATCCACCTATCAGGGACTGGATTGTTTCTCATGACTGATGCACTGATGTCAGGACATGATAGAATGACCATTGTTCTATATTGTAAGAGCTTACTGGAAAAAGAAGGAGGTGTTTCTGTTTGTGCACAATATGCACTTAGTTGTGTTTCTTTAGAGAGTAGAAGCTAATGATTATTTTCATTACCAATTGATCTGTGATGTATTTTCGCAGGTATTTGGTCTATAAAATGTCAGAAAATGTCTTGCTCACTGTCATAGAGTAATAAAAAAATCACATTTAAGAAGCTGGAATCAAGCAAATTTGGATCTTTGTTTTTGGTTTTTATGAAAGAAAAGTCTCTTAATTGTTGACAACCAATCTGTTCATTGTTGCGGCTCTGAGGCACACCATGTGCTAAAAACAAACTGTGAGATTTTCACACAAGACCTCATCATGATGCAGCATTATCTTGCAAAACGTTCTCTCTCATGCTTCTTGAAACCCTTACAGGACAGGAAACTTTTGAGGATGAAAGAAGCCGACTGTACTGTACTGTACTGTACTGTCTGTGATCCGAAGCTCAGGTTCTGTCCTGATGGTAATTTGATACAGCTGAAATCAGCATTATCGGCGTCCTGTGGGTAGATCAGTGTTGTGAACAAGATTCAGGACAGGCATGGATCGATTACCTTGCGAGGCAATTCTAGACATCTTGAAGAGATACTATTTCACAGTTCCTACTTTCCAAAGGCCAAACTTCGTCTCTGGCCTCAGTAGAACAAAAATATATATATTTTTGGAGCTGGAGATATTAATTTGTGATGATAAATCAGCAGAGAAGAGACGGAGAGCTTGTTTAAGAGAAACCGTCGACAGAGACGAGAACAGACTCGAGCATGTCTGGTCAAGAGGAAAATGACCACTCTGCCGGACTGGATGTGATGAGATCTGCACTGTTCCCACCAAGAACATAAGTGACACAGTGGATTACTTTACTGGTATGGACACAGCTCAGCTGGAGTCGTAGCAGCAAGAGACTGCTATTCTTTCCTCTTTTAGAGAATCATAACTGTGTGTGTTTGTGCATGTGCACCCACCTACACAAGCCGGAGCTTGTCTGGCACACTATTATGAAAGTAGAGCATGTGCTTTGTTTGTTTTTTATTGTAGAGAGCGTGGCCAAACACTGACTAGCCTCACATATGTGTTATGCTCAGCCTGCTTCTGAGGGATCATCTTTAGATTATACACGTAAGGTTAAAGTTCTGCTTTCGTGCCAAATTCTGAGCCTAAAAGGACAAGGAGACCAATTATGTGATCAATAATGCTCCTGTTAAGAGATAATATATGAAAATGAAATATTTTTTATTATCTCGTTCTTGTTCAGGAGCGGCTGAAATCAGATGGCTCAAGCAGTGAAGGGAGGCAACTAGGCGGCTTTTCTTTCTTTTCTTTTTTTTTTTTTAAACATCATCTCATGAATTTTTCAGTGAATCCGTGAATGAAAGTGCAGGGTTCTAGTTTTGCTCGCCAAGCGAATAGTGAGCCCTGTTCCTTCTGGATTAAAAATAGCTGCATGAGCCGAGCTGTGCTGAGGAGAGTGACGGACTTAGAACTGAGGTCTGATGATGTTCCCACAAAAACACTGCCTCCAGCATCCAATAATATATCATCAACAATACCAAATCAGGAAAGTAGGAATCCTGTCATCATGCAGGGCACTTATCAAAGCAGGACTAGTTGATAAACTAGGATTTAATCATTTTCTAACCAGTTACTGGCTATGGGAGCTATACGGGGATTAAGCCTGTGATCTATTTATGATCCCTCTTCCTCAACATATCCAGATGTAGTTGTTTCATTCTAGATATAGCACTTTTGCCAATGAACATTCACAGGCCACTCAAAGTTCAACAGGCTGTTTGTTAAAGCACGTCGCATCCCACCTGCATCCTCAAATATCATCAACCAAAGAACTGGTGGGTGGAACAGTGGGTCACATTTGATGTGTCATAACTAAGTCTGAATGAATTACATTTCGAAGACGTCAGATCCTACTCCCCTCAGCACCACTGTTGTGACAGCTGATGTACTATCGTCCAATGGAAGTTACTCGTTGGCATCTTTCTTTTGTTTTCAAGCAGAGAAGTTTTAACTTAGCTGACAGACAGGCCGTCGATCTTAACGCCAAATCTGTCACAGACGGACTCGGCTGCATCTCTCTCACTGTATTTACACCTCGAAGCCGATCTGTGTTTGTAAATAGCTGACAAAGTTCAGCCTAGCGTGGCCGAAATAATATAAATCGTTAAATATCAGGACTTATTTGATCAGTTTTTTCGCTCGATATGGCAAGTTTTAACCACTAGCATCGAGGGTCTAAGGACAGAGGATGTCGTTCACCGTACAGACCTTTAAAGCCCACTGAGGCAATGTGATTGTGATTTCGGCCTTTATAAATAAAACTGATCGGATTTGATGTATTTGGCGATAATGGACCGCTTTACCTGTGGATGCAGTTTCCATAGCAACGGGAGGCCTTTTCCCGTCGTCCTGGAAAGGGTGGAATTGTTGATCCAGGTCGCCCGACACCTCGCCGCCTCTCGGCTTCAAATCTTCACGTAACTCGCCGAAGCGGCTCGGTGTGCTCCCGAACAGGCCGTTCCTCTCGTAGTCATCCCCGAACCACCTCCCTTCCGAGCCGAGCTCCTCACCGGGCTGAGCAGACATGCTTTTTCCTGTTATCGGACACAAGATGTACACTCGCTACTGACTCGCCTCTTCTTCTTCTTCTTCTTCTTCTTCTTCTTTTTCTTCTTCTTCTTCGTCTTCTTCTTCTTCTCTACCGGCTGCACTATAAATGAGCGGCGGCAGCCCCTTGTTTGCGCTAGAGCGGGTGATGGAGACAGACACACGAGAATGCAGCTTCTGGCTGGCGTCTGTCAACTCGAGCCTCGGATTTGTAGACGCCACGGACGAGGCGGTGCGGTCGGCCGTCGGGGAGCGAGAGGAGAGGAGTGAGGTTGATTGTTTTAGTTTAGTGCTCCGGCGGTGACGTCATGGTGTCCGCGAGGCTCAGGGTTGGCACTTTATTTGGGGCAGAGTCAAATGTGAAAGACGGTTTTACGGTTCACAAATGAAGTCGTGTGTGTGACATTGACGGAGCGAATGAGAGCAAAAATGATGCTCGGCGACGTGAAAGAGGCTGCAGTGACTCTACAGACAGAGAAGTCGGTGAAATTTGACTTACAGCTTAGCAGGAGCATAATAAAGAAAGTGGAACTGCCGGGTCAATGATGCAAACTGAAGATGTTGACAAAGAAATAGCAAGAATTTTACCTATAGTATATTGTACAGTCACAAAATAATAAAATAAAGCAACAATTTTGATGTTTGTGTCATATTATCTTGCTGTGTGGCGCCCTCTTGTGGTGGCTCAACATATGACCACGGCCCCCTAACAACCAGACGCTTCTGCTTGGAGACAGCTAACAAAAGTTAGCATGAATGGGTGGCGACGTGAACGTGTTAGCTCACTAACCTCAGTTTTAAGTTAGCATACTTTTAATGTCTGCCATATTTACTGCCACGACTTTTTCTTTAGTCTCCCTATTATGGAACTATGAGTGACAGACTGAAGTACCGTGGGGACGAGGAGCTGGTCAAAGAGCTAGTGAGTAAAATATCTACATTAATTTGGTTTTAATAACAAATGGCATCTAACGATAGCTTATTAACCAGTAACAACTGAATTAATCACCTGAAATGTTTTTCATTTTAATCGCCGTTATTGTTTTCACTGCTTCATTGTTTTTGCTTTGTTTTTTGTCCTATTTAAATATAAGCCATTTTGTCACGTGAATATTTCTCTCTACAGTGCATGGCCAATGGAGTGTCCTATGACAAAATTGCACAAGTAGGAAGCAACATCACCTCCCTGGAGATGTTCTTCTCTGGTTTTCCTCGCATGGTCGGGCTTTCCTTCTTCCCAAGGCTGTGCCAGCTTACCATCGTGGGCCAGAACATAAAACACATTGAAGCGCTTGAGAGCTGTCCTCTGCTTCAGGAGCTCTGGGTAGTCGAGTGCCATCTGACAGTAAGTCTGTTATGTTGGTGAGATTTTTTTAATCAACACTGGCACTGTTAATAATGTTCAACATTTTGAATCAGTACAGTGGTTTGTATTGCGAGCGATTGCGCCTTGTCATCACAATTTGTCTCCTCCATTGCTTCGAGTGGCAACAAATCTTCCGTGCATGGATCACAGCCCATGGTTTTTACCAAAACAGTATCCTGTATAAGTGAATTGTCATATATTTATGCATATAATTAGTTTCATCTTCTGATTTTGCAGGAAATATCTGGACTACAGAATTGTCTGCAATTAGAGAAGCTCTACCTCTATGATAATCAAATCTGTGAAATACAGAATTTAGAATTGCAGATCAGCCTAGAGGTCCTGTGGCTCAATAATAACTGCATAACTCAGATACAGGTGAGACTATACATTTTTGCTATCTACCTATTTATCTACCTATATATGAATTACTGTTGATTTGGCTCACCAAAATGCATTTTCACAAACATTTTTAATTAGTAAATATGACTGTACATAATCTGTCAAGGTAGCATGTTCAGGTGTCATAACGTGTTTGTGTGTGTTTCTGAAGGGCTTGAACAAGCTTCATAATCTCAAAGAACTAAACCTCGCTGACAACGATATTGAAAAGATTGGTGGGTTTTTAGAATTCTATGTATTTTCTCTGCCAAGTTTGATTTAGATTCAGTGAGATGTTTTTTTCACTTCTTTTAAGGACATAGCCTTGATCCTAATGTGAGCCTTCAGAGTCTTAATCTGTCTGGGAACAAGATAAATTCCTTTAAGGTAAGATTAAAAACAGAAATATGCTTTTAAATGTCCTTGTTTGAAAGTTTTCCCAATTATTTTGGAATCTTATTAGAAATCCTTGGTCTGAAGAGAAGGCATGTATGATTTTTTTTGTGAAATGTCGGGGTCTCAGCCAATTCAGATTTTTAATCAAGTCTTCAAAGCACAAGACCTTCATTGAGTTCTTGAGCAGCATAATTTCAATGATATGCATTTGTTATTGCATCTATTTGAAAAAAGAAGAATAAAATACTATACAAGGGTTGTTTGATGTGTGAACTTGCATTAGTCAGTTATACATTCTAAACATGTGCTCCAGCTGACATGCAATCAGTGTGTTTTGTGAGTGTTTATGTAGAGTCATTGTCACTTTCAAGGTCATTCTGACAACACAAAAAACGTTTTGTGGCTCCAAGTTTGATTCGATTAACACCCCAGATCATGCTCTTGCAATCCACCTTTGTCATTTTGACATGTTTAAAAACTGTTTTGCCAAAGAAATAACCTAACGAATAGAAAAAGACCTCAGACAGTTCTATCTTTTAGGCAGAGCAATGAAAAATGTGGACAGTGATACCTCATTGAAAAAATATGCAAGGCCTTAATCTGTTCTTGAGAAATAGCTGTGTTTTGTGGCAAGACTTAGAATTAAGAGAAACCCTTTTAATGAAATATTCTGTTGTAACAGGAATTGACCCTGCTTGCCCGTCTACCCCATCTACAAGAACTAGCACTAAAGGACCCCACATCTACCCCGAACCCGGTGTGTCTGCTGTGTAACTATGCCACACACGTGCTTTATCACGTGCCGGGCCTTCAGCGACTCGATACCTATGACATCTCGAGTAAGCAAGTCAAGGACACAGCAGAGGTACTGAGAGCAGGACCCCTGTTAGAATAATTGAGCTCACCTCTTGAGACTCTTGAGAGAATACTTTTTTGTGTGTGTTGATTGCTAATGATTTGCTTGAACTGAACTTTGTTGTGTGTGGAAAACTATCAGAAACAAATTATTTGTCAAAGTAGTGTTTTATGTATGTCTTAAAAACTTGTCTGGGGGGATTTTTTTAAATCATGTTTCCTTTAAAGTTCCTTCTGAAGATAGAGGCTCATAACGCGCATATTTTTTCTACATTTGGTTGTCTGATGCTTTAGTTATGTTACGAGTCATGTGAATAATGAGTGAAATATCTAAATCCAAGACACAATTTCTTCATACATTTCTGTGATTAAAAATGTATTATGTCTTTTTCATCACATACACATTTCACTTTGATTCAATTGGACCCATTGAACATCTCTGGAAAGCCTTTTTTAGTAACATAAATTCTGCAGGTTTTAATGCTTGCGTTGTTTTTTTCTTTTAGTCCACAGTAATGAAGAAAATGATGTACTACAACATGCGTGTACGCACTGCTCAGAGGAATCTGGCAGAGGCCCGACTCAGACTGACGGAGAGAAAGAAAACAATGCTACAGCTACCCGAAGAATGCATAAGAACAATCACTCAAGCCACCAAGAATGTATGTACAAACCTTGAACATTTATTTGTTTATATATACAATTATATTTGCAAGTTGTTTTATTGTCTCAATCGCCACATGCTGTTATTGTATAAAGTGAAGTGAGCTGTTTTCATTTGGATGCACACCTAGCTGGAACGTGAGCTCTCCAAGGTGCCAGTTGGTCGTAAGAAGTCTGCCTGCATGTCAGAGGATGGATTCACCCACCTGGTTGAAGGTGACCCAACCACTGACATCGGTTGCGATCCTGCCTTGGAGCACAAAATCCTCAACAAGATCGAAGCACTGAAGGAGAGACTGGTGCTATGGACGAGGAGGCTGGATGAGTCAGTATATTTGAACAATTCACAGGGAGAATTTCACAGTGCTTTATACAATTTTGTCTCACACCATGTGTCCCAGTGAAGAAAAAAGAATGTTATTTCTTCTATTTTCAGGATTGAAGCCTGGTATGAGCAGGAGTCAGTTCAAGCCTCAAACATGATGGAATATACTGTCCAGTTTCTGCTGATGGAGCTAGAAAGTGTTGGAAATATTCGTTTGGAAGAGGGCTGCCCGACAGACCCTTGGTAATTTTAATCACAATTACATTCATCATGGAATTCCTAGTTGCAGAGGACAAAACTCATGGTTTATATGTTATATACCCAACAGGTTCATTTCCTGTTGCGACCTCTTGCTGGCCCGCTTCTCTCAGTCAGACTTTAAGGTTCACAACATCACTGGGATTAAGTTCAATCGAGTCATCCGCATCCACAACAGCGCTTTGAGACTTCGCTTTGAGGACAAACTCCACACCATTCTAACCAGCGAAAAGTCTGCTACCTTTTCACGGTTAGTTAAACTACATTAAATTAGATAAAATGATAATAATCATGCTTTAAGTTCAATATCAACCATCACCATTGTATATGTAACATGACCATCCTTTTTAGTCTGAATCTTATGTTAACCTTTCAAAAAGGAATTACAGGCGTTGGCTGGAGTACTTGTTCTACACAGCTGACCCTGAGAAAAATAATGAGAAGGAGGACATTTTGCGCATTGTAGAGGAAGGCTTCAAAGCAGCAGAACAATATAAGGTGTGTATGCTGCTACAATTATTCGTTTTATAATTTCACTACCACACAACATGACAGCACATCACTGTGATTTTATTCAACTGAGCATTAAGAGACAGTTCACTACATACCTGTAAACATAATGTACCGAACAGCATTTGCAAAAAAGTTCTAAATATTATGTTTGTTTATTAAGAATAATTCACAGAATAGTTCAATAAAGGAAAAGTTCTATTAGTGTCAAACACTGTGGACCTAGTTATATGCTTTGCAACAGAACAGAATCTGCCATTTCTTATTTTCACATTAAATCCAAAACATTCTGACATTGGCTATGTTGACTTTTGAACCAGGCCTTGGAAATAGAGGGTGCTATACCTTTATCAAATAGCCTTAGTGTGACCGAACAGCCCAGAATTGAACACACGCTGCGCCAGGCCAGCCAAGACAATTCTGAGCACAGTGCGGATACAATCCCCTTCAGGCATGGTGAGTTAGTTTTGCTCATGGTTTGATGTCCTGATAGCTGTCACCACTGTTTTTTTCCCCTCTTAATAGCATAAGGTTTTTTTCCTGCAGGTAAGCTCATTGTTTCCAAAGTGTTCGTGGGTCACAGCATGCCTATTCGAGAGGGAGATCTGGTAGATAGGAGCAGCTATCCCAGATTCTACTCTGTGTATCGCAATGTTGACACCAACAGAACTGCAGTGAGTGAAGGTATGTAATATGTACCCTACGCATGAAAACAGTTATTCTTTAGTCATTGTTTTGCCAATGTCATTGCCTTTCTGTGTTTTTCATTCAGAGAGACCTCGCTTCTCCAAAACACACACTGTCCCTGAGTGTGGTCCCAGACAAAGACAGTGGTTTGTGTTCGAACATGAGCTTGTCCTGCCTGAGTACATCATATATTTTGAATACATCACTGGGGTAATTATGTGGTTTTTTTTTACTGTCTTTCCCATTGGTGTGTCTTTAAGATGTAATATGCGCAAAAATTACAGTAGTGAAAACAATTCCTCTGCCATGCTGAGCTCTGACCCACTCAAAACTCAGAAGCGTGAGTCTGAACCAATAGTCACAGATGATAAAACATTATTCAGATTTTCATGTTTTCACACAGGCAATTTACACGCTTAAACCTTTTGATATGTTGTTATAGGATGAAGAGCAACCTGCATTGCTGGGCCACAGTCCAGGCAGACTTGATAGCTCTTCCAATGATATTATCCTTGACAAGGAAGCCCTCAACATGGAACCTGTGCTGAAACCACAGCCCACATTGTTGAGTTTGGATGACAAAATTCTTCTTAATGTGGCCAGAGCCAATGTCCTCAGTCAGATCACTGTAAGTACTCAATGGTCAGCTTCATTTGCACTTAATTTCACATGCTCACAATGAATTATCTACATCACATCAAATTTCCAGGTGTTGAACCTTCATGGCAACAGTCTGAGCAAAATAAAGGAGGTTTCCCGTCTAACAGCTCTGCGGCATCTTACCATCAGCTTCAATGAGTTCACATGCCTGGATGACATTTCTCACATGGTAAAAGTGACAATAGAAAATATCCTCCTTGAGCTAAAGCTAAATAGTTTGTCAAAGTCATACTAAAGCAGCATTTTAAGAGTACCTTTCCTCTGTAACATTTAATGCAATTTGATAGAGACACTATTTATGGTCTCTGTCATTTGAATCGCAGCCCAACCTTGAGTTTTTAGATGCTAGCTTTAACAACATAGTGACCCTGGAAGGGCTGAGGGCCTTGGGACAGCTCAAACAGCTCGATGTGCGCTGGAACAAGTTGGCCAGGGCCAGAGAGGATACGGCTGTGCTGAGAAAACACACACCTGCCCTGCTGAAGCTTGACACCCGATACAACCCCTGGAACAGGGTACGTGGTGCAAACAATAAAAGCAAATAAAACACATTGTGCAAAGCACATTGATGAGGCATAGAGTGAAGCCATTTGAATTTTTCAGCCCAAAGCAGTGAGAATGACCATACTGGGCCGTCTCACGACTCTCACACACCTGGACGATAAGATGGTTGCAGAGGAGGAGGCTGCTGAGGCTGTTCGGGTGGCTGCTGGATGCAAAATTAACAAGGTTAAGGTCTTAACACATACAGATAGTTGATTTATTGCATAAAAATAAGTAGGAACATGCTCCAATGAAGGATGCAGCTGAAGGATCTACCTGTATATTTCAGGATGTTTTGTAATTCAGTCAGACCTGTTGACACTCTGTTCGCAGGCATCTCTTCTGGCTCACTCACGGACCAACAGTGAGCGTCCCCGCAGTCTCAGTCAGCTGTCAACAGCCCAGCTCCTGTGTCTTCTCAGTCCTGCATCCTGGGGCCTCAGTCAAGAACTGGATATATACTGGACTGCAAAGGTGAGCAATGAATTATTTCTAAAGATGCGCTTGTAAGGCTTAGGAAAACTGCTGCAGCAGTTGTAATTTAAAATGTAAAACATGTTTAAAACCTTTTGTGCTTTTGTGGAACTCTTGACCAGATCACCACCCTGAATTTGGACAGCCAGAGGATTCCCAAACTGATCAATCTGAATAAGCTGGTCAACCTGCGTTGGGCCTCCTTTAATGATAATGACATTTCTAAAGTGGAGGGTCTTGACAGCTGCTCCAAGCTGGAGGAGCTTTCCCTCAACAACAACAGCATCAGTACACTCAGTGGTCAGTCACACACTTTACAATGAAGCTGTTAAACTGAAGCATTAAGATCCATCACAACCATCATTATTTCTGTCTGTGTTGCCTTGAATGCTCTGTGTCCCCAGGCCTGCCAAAACTCCACTGCCTGAGTAAACTGAGTGTAGATGGCAATCAGCTGTCCAGTCTGGAGGCTTCAGTCCTAGATCAGCTGCCCAACCTTTCCTTCCTGTCTGTGGAGAACAACTGTATCAGTTCCCTGCATGGCATCCACAGAGTTCGCTCCCTCCTTGAGCTCTACATCGGCAACAACCAAATTTCCACGTCACAAGACATCTACTATCTGAAGGCAAGTGGGAGAGAAATATAATTTTCTCACCATGTTCATTGCGTTGTCTGAGCTCATATGCTCTTTCTTCTTGTTAGGGATTGACAAATCTCATCATTCTGGACCTTTATGGGAATCCTTTATTGGAGAAACTGGAAAACTATCGGATTTATGTTGTTTTCCATCTTCCCTCTCTAAAAGCTCTGGATGGAATTGCAGTGGTATGTACAGACACCAGCAACCAGTCGAACCACTCAAATATTGTAGTCATGATATTTATATCCATTGTTTTGTGTTTACTTTTTGATGTGATCTGAGTATCTGCTGGTACATTTGATAGACCAAACAACTAACTGATTAACCAAGAAAATAACCAGATTAATAGATGATGAAAATAATCATTAGTTGCAGCCATAATTACATATTCATAAGTCATAAAAACCTCATAAAATGGAATCTATACATGTATTGCTGATATCAGTCCAATATCCGATTAGTGAATTACAGCAGTATTGTCATTTGATACCGACTTTGGATCTGATCAGTCCCAACTCCAATTTTCTGTTGTTTCTCCAGGAGGTAACTGAGTTTAAAAGTGCAAAGAACATGTATGGAGGAAGACTAACCAGCGACATGGTAACAGAGAAGCTGGGCCACTCAAACTACACAGACATCACCTACCTCGCCCTGCAGTCATGCTCCATTAGGTAATAGCCTGGCTGTGGAGGCAGATAAAAACAGCACACGTCCAAAATTGAGCATGATTACAGTGATTTACTGAATAATCTGGCAAGTTTTTGTCTCGACAGGACGGTTGATCTGTGTCCGGCAGACCTTTTCTGTAACCTGCTTAGTGTCAACTTAGACAACAACAACCTCACCTCTTTCTCCGGCATCATCTATCTGCCTAAGATCAAAGTACAAATCACACAAAATCAACAGGCTGGCTTGAACCATACCTGAACTGTAGACAAATCAATTATTTCCAATTCTTTTTTTTTTACAGGCTCTGTGTCTAAACTACAACCACATTGAGTCAATCCTGCCCAGACAGAAGAATCATCTGACAAACAGACAGATTCTGCACAGCAAAGTTCAGTCCAGTGGTTACGGCCAACAGGGCCCACCCAAAGGCAAAGGGTAACTTCTGATAGTAATTCATGTATTTCTGTACAACCTGAATGTGTAGACCGTAACCATTAGGGGGCAGCACTGACCAGCCAATGTATGCGCTTTCTCTTGACAGTTACATCATTTCATTCATTTTTTCACAGTCCTCGCCATTTAGCCCTAATAAAATCCATATGTAAACACAGTTTGAAGATAATGTTGTTTCACATAAAATAAGTAAATATTTATTCTCTCTACATACATTGTCCCTAAGATAAAGTGAAGACTGACGTCTTGGTTTATATATTTTAAGTTTCTACATTGTCAGTATATCATGGGATCACCAAGTGATCATCAAACCACATTTTCCTTTTATGGACGGGCATGCTTTTGTTTGCCTGGCACCTGCAAAGTGTGACCAGTTAAATGAGGCAGCGGGAGATAGAGAAAGAGATGTTCATTTAACCACAGAGGTTGCAAACTGTCATTCTGCGCCTGTGTTTAAGGGAAACTGGGCCCACTTGCAGTCTGGAGCCACTGATGGGCAGCCTGGAGGTGCTGTATTTGAGTCACAATGGAATCTCCAATATGGCCAATCTGCAGCTCAGCAGGCTTACCAATCTTAAAGCGCTCTTTCTTCAAGGTACGTATGGTTTAGCGTAGCGACCGTCCCTCACAAAGCCTGGTAAAAGTGCAGTGTATAGAGCCTGTGAAAAGGCAAGCACTGAGAGCAAAGTCTCCCATAGACCTCAGGCCAGGTGGGAGAAAAGAACGACTGACTTTCTTTTCAACAGCTTTTGATGGCTTTTGATTGAGCTTTGCTTTGTCAGGGTGATTTAGCCTGCAAAGCAAACCTTACTTGTGCTTTCTTCCTTTTTTGCTTAGAAACCTTTCAAAGCTGTCTCTGTAATTTCTGTGCTTTTTACACCAGGGGCAAAGAAAAAAATCTCCACAAATGTTTATATTGCCTTAAAACACTGCCTTTTATTTTGTTTAGGGTGTGCAATTCACCCTGTTATTTTATCTATAGAAATATTATGTTATTGTTTCAGATATCCCTCTATTGTTTTGATAAGCTCTTCTCTCTCTAGGTAATGAGATCAGCCAGGTGGAAGGACTGGAGGGGCTTCGAAAGCTCAGAGAGCTTGTGTTAGACAGGAACCGGATCAAAGCTCTGGCCAGTAACTCCTTCGTAGGCCAGAACCTCCTGCTAGAACTGCACCTAGCAGAGAACCGGATCCGGGAGCTCAACCATCTAGATCCTTTGATTGAGCTCCGCAAGCTCTTTCTTGGCAAGAACAAGCTGCAGGTATTCTTTTCCAGCAACAGCTGCCGCCTCATAGCTGGATGTTTTAATGAAACTGCCTAAAACATTCACACCACAGTGATTTCCTGAAATGACCACCAAGGTCATAGTCAGCTTTTGTGCAGTTTTTTGATTTTACTGATTGGTTCATATGCTGAATGTGTCAGATGTTTAAGAATGTATTTCATTCAGCGTGCAGCCATATTACTTTTTCCTGCATTTGAAAAGTAAGACTTTAAGTATAGTAATCATGAGTCACTGCCACCCCGCTGCGGCATGCGAGGGGTAGCATTAGGGAGAATCAAGTTTGATTGAAGGTCATGGCCGTGTGTTTGAAGAAAGAGGTGAACAATCAGGACAACGTGTAATCAGCTTCTCAATCTGCATCTCCTTCTCACCCCGGGCGAGTGATTTGCACTTTTGTTGCCAGTTCCTGCCTCTCTTCACACCCTTAATGTTTTCATGCATTCAATTAAGACGCCAAATACAGCAATCATCCTAGCGCAACAGTTCTCACAGTGGGGGCGTCTTTGAATCACAGCCAAGTGCAGCCATAAACCTAGGAATGACAGAACACACCCCCACGCCCTGTGGCGTGCCCAAACTCTCTCATGAGATTAATGAGAGCTCACACATGTAATCTCTCTCATCAGCTGCTTCCATCCTCCCTACACCTAAATTATGAAAGTTTAGCCCTGTTGCATATGTCTCCATTATCAACCCACAGCAGGTCTTCAACCAGTGGGAAAGAAAAGTTAAAAAAGGGTCGGTGAAGGAAAAAGAACTTAAGATATAATATTTGTTTCTGTTGTTGTGCTTTTTTGTAGGACATCACAGAGCTTGACAAACTAGAAGTCCTTCCTTCACTGATGGAGCTCTCCATCGTTGGCAATCCTGTGAGTATTACAAGTGTTTGTGCATTAAATACTGTTAAGTGATGTGAGCTGGGATAAATATTATCCAGGTTTGTTTTGCTGTCATGAGCTTTGATTTGAATCTACTCGCCGTCAGTCACTTCACACGTTGAACTCTGTCACTCGCAAACAAATGATCAAAAAGCATGCTCGCAGGCTCAATTTCTCACTTGCACAATCCGAATCACTATCCCAGTGTAACTCTATGGTTCCAAATTAAGCGATTACATGATGGGCCATCTGCTGTGCCTCAAACTGGCCGGCATCAGAGACAAATCCGTTGACCAAATGGCAGGACGCTATTGGCCCCGTTACATCACCCATCTGGAGCTCATGGATCAGGCCTGAACAGAGCCTGCAGCCCAGGGCCTCCTTGTTGTCCACAGAGCCATGCTCAGCTGTGGTCGCCTCTACAACGCTTGACCCCATCCCCCTTCTTTTCCCATTGGAGGGTTTAATCCTGCCAGGGGGTAGAGGCCAACAGCCACCCCAGAGACAATACCTCCTGCTGTTGACAGCATGAGATTGGTACCTCACCCATGTTCCCTCGCCAAAGTGTCGCTTCTCTACTGCATTGGACATACATTGGCATTGCCCGCGCAACTTTATCACAGCAGCAGTGTCCTAGAGGAACAGGAACATCAAGTTCCCTGACTGGACATGCTGAATTTGTAGGGCCAGAGGGTGCCCTCAGCTGGGCTAACTGCTGCTGTCAGCTAGGTCACGGGATTAGCTGTTGGGAACATGATAACTGCATTGGGACCCACATAGCATCATATTTATCCCAGATGTCGTGAGGCAAGCTTCACTGAAGCATTTATTACCAGGCTTTTTATGGTGCTTTTTTTTTCTTTCAGGTGGTCAAAAATTCTCTCTACAGACCAGCAGTGGTGCTCTGTCTGTCTCAGCTGCAAGTGCTGGATGGAGTGATGGTTACCCTTGAGGAAAGGACCAGGGCTGAACTCCATAGTACTGATCAACCAGTAAGAACTGCACACAACATGCATACTCAGACACACACATCACACACATATATACATGTACATACAGGGTCGTAGCTTACTGAGGTGGGCATAGAGGTCATGTCCCGCCTTTTCATACCCACCAGTAACCCCCCTTATTTTTAATCCTTTCTCCAGTCATTTCTTCCATTAATCTCCTATTTTTGAGTGATACAAAATGAATGGACGTTTCTTGGTTTTTGTGTGGAATTTGTGTCGTTGTACCTGGCAACCCAGTCCAGAGGCAGAGGTAGACCCTGCCTGATGTGTCATCTGCTACGCTTGGTTTGCCACTGAAATGAATGAAATAAGTCCAGAGAAGAAACACGCCTGCAAATTTCACTCCACTTGGTACGAGACCTCCCCCTTTCTAACTGGCAGCCACTTCAGCAAACATCATTCTGTTTGTAAGCTATGTCAGGACAACTTTGCCGTAAAGCACAAGGGAAAAACAACATTACCAAACACTATGCAACCAACATAAACAGCCGTGGAGACAATTTCAGTCTGATTAGAAGTAATTTTACTTTCATATCCTTTTATTTATTCTACATTATATGTGTTGTATGGTTACACGGGCATGGGAACTTTTAGGGTAGGCCATTTGGGAGGTATGGTATATTTATTCCCAACTTTGGTGAGAAAATGTAATAATAATAAAAGCGTACATATGGTCTGCATTTTACAAGATGATTCTTATATTTGGCATAATAGTGTTTAAATTTGACTACTTTAAAAACAAAAAATGATAAAAATAAAGATTAAGGCTTAAGCATTTATCCTCAATGATTTTGTTTCTTGCAGTGTTGAGAGGGAACACAATATAGAGTTGAAGTGTTTGAGGACAGAGTATTTCTTTAAAATCCTGGCTACATATTGAAAATAATGATATTTTACTTATGCTTTAACAAGTTTGTAGGATGAGGAATACAGTTAATTCGCAGGAAAGGAATCTTATATTCTCACACTGTCTTACTCTACTTCCTTCTTTGTATTCAGTCTGAAACTGACTGAAAATTAAGTCAAACCTTATTTGTGTTAAAAGCTCAGGATGGGTCTATCATGTAAGACGTAGTGCAACTGGAAGAAACAATATAACAACCACACTACACCAACATAAAGAGAAAATCCGGGATCAAACTCCTTCTGATTTTATGTTCATGTTCATGAGAGAGCAGGGCAGTAATTCTCCTGCAGCTCTGAATTAAAAGCAGCCTAAGCCTGCTGGCATCATCCTGCTGATTAGATGAAATGTGCCCGGCCGATAATGCACCAGTGGATTTACCCCCTATTAGCCAGGTCAACACGACCCCCTCTGCTTGTTAATCGTAGATGTGGAAATGACAGAGCAGAGATCCAGGGTTCTCTCATTAAAAACACAAACAAACCTCCCCCTATTGACTCTCATCACCGCCATCTCAGTTGTCACTCTCAGTTTATGCCTGCGACCACTGCTGTTTGAATCAGAACGTTATTGATGATTAGTAATTACCCTTCCCCTACATAAGATGCTCATATATGCGGAACAACAAGCTATTTAATCACCAATCCTCTGCCAAGCATTTGAGTGGAGCAGACACACAGCAGTAGATATAGGAAGATGGAGAAAAAAGAAACAGTTAGGATGCAAACAGTGATGCCAAGACATTGAGGAGGCCCTGAGGAGATAATTTTTACACATATCTGAATATCTGCTCTTAACGTATTCCTGTTCTGGATTATTACATTTTCATCTTCATGCTTGCTATTTAATATTTCTCTTAAAGCCATGCTCTCAGTGCCATGGTACAACTGAAATAAACCTACCTGGACTGCTCCCCCTCATGCCCCGTCACACACCAATAAGAGGAATGAGTACAGGACTGCAGAACCTCATGCACGGCCATGATATCCTGGCAAGTAACATGGACGAGGCCCAATCTCATTACACTGACAAAAGTAAGTTATTCATCTTGAAAATAATTTCAAAACAGTCTGTTGTTCACGTTCTAATACAGGAATAAGGATTTAAAGTTTTAGTATAAGGATATATCTGAAAACTGTGTGTGTGTATATCTAACACACACCTTTGTATTAATTACCAATTCAGACAAGAAGCACAGGCACAGTAATGGTGCTCGAAGTGGCCAAACTGGCATCCCCTTTGGACACATTCGAAGGACTGGAAACAACCCGACAACCACAGGCGTTCTTCCGGACGGGAACAGAGTTATCATCACATTTCCCATCCAGGAGCAAGACAGCAGGTTGGTTGAGATAGAATTCCAGAGATATATAATTATATATCTCTATATTTACTGTTTTTCCAAAATTGTTTGATCACATTGTCTGAAACTATAGCTCATATTTTTGGAATTAAGTAACCATTTTATCAAAACTTGATCAAAGTCTCTGGAAAAAGGAAACACTGCACTCAAAAACATATTCTCTCCTCTCAAAACTGATTCTTTTCATCATAAAGTGAATAATAGAAAATAATTAAATTGTTAAAAATGACCATGAAAATACTGTTTATAAATTGCATGTTTTAGCTTCATGAGACAATGCTATATTTTCAAATGTATAAAACTGTTTAAAACAATTGTGCTTTTTTTTTCTTTTTTTCCTACAGTGAAAGATAATATTCTCTTTCTGTTTTATCCTTGTTATATTCCAGATTTCCAAATGGTGGCAAACCTCCACCCATGTAGCAGCCAGTAGAGGTGAAGCATGCACTAATACTTGTCAATCAGCGATCAATCCATAGGTGAATGTATAGGACAGCCATGACAGTGGTTTGGTCTTACATCAAATTGTTTAAGGACATTACTTCATGAAGGGGTTCTCTCTCTCTTTGTAAGTATGCCTTAATGTACATAAGCATTGCCTACATTTGTACATTCAGTGAGGAAAAAGTCATAACACAGGACAATTCAAGTGCCTCTGCTTTTATTATCCGGTGTTGAATAAAGAAATAAAACATCAAACATCAAAATATCACCCTTGCAGCTTTTTGACAATAGTTTAAACTAAAACATGATCAGGGTTAATGAATATCAGGCTAGTTGAAGGTTTATTGCAGTGCATCCCTTTCAAATGCATGTACAATGACTGTGACCCTATTTTCCACCCACATATGTGGATCACTAACTGTGGTAATCTGAGTATGAGAGGTTTTGGTGTCATTGCTACTGCTATCCCATCCTTGGCCCCAAACAAATGAAAAAACACCCACAGATGTAAGGGCGTGTGAGGGTGGCACGCTGCATCCATTGGGTCAAACGCATCCCCAACAAGTGGATAATCCAGCTTTAGCACACCTCTCTGTGGACAATAATCTGCAGTCACTCAGATAAAGATGTAATCTTGAACAGGGTCCAAATGGATTTTCGGAGATTGTCATTTTCATCATGTTAGCCTCTTTTCGATAAAGCCCACCGCAGTTTCGGCTAATAGGCAAATCTCGTGTGTGTGTTGTAACTGGATATTTATGATGTTAGTTCTGCTAAACATGAGATCATAATTCTGCTGGTCTTCCTGTCAGTTTAGTGTTGTAATCTAGCAGTCCTGTAATTAACAAAAACACCAGTCTGAGCCTTAAATGTGGAGGATACAGCCTATAATCTTTTCATTCTGGGACTGATAATTGTGATGAAAGCCTCCATTAAATAGGATGTTTATTCCCATCCATCAACATTGGCATAAGTGTGATAAAATCAGGGAAAGACATCAATTGTTCTCTGCAGCAACTTCTCATAAATTCAAATGTTTTGTATTGACTTGAGATTCTGACTTTTTCCTAATGTGTACTCTTTCTCTCCTCAACTCCATCAATTCGAATCAGTGATGTAAATGTGACCACTAGGTGTCCTTAGAGATCCATTAGCTCCCCCTTGCTGCTAATCAGTCCTCAATGAATATACCACCTGCCCTGTAGGTAGTAATTTATCTATGTGTGTGTATGATTCAGTGTTGTGTGGCCTTTGCCGTACATGCGAGGCAGCAGCCAGCTCTAGGCAGAAAAAGTGAAAAGCTCTACCCAAACAAGCTCCTCTAATGCATGTACTTAACTTCACTTAATTTGTGTTAATTCCCAGCATTAAGCGGGGCTAATGACTGTGCAAGTGAGTGCACTGTCATTACCTTTCTCTGCCCGACATCAAATGGCATCTGATGGACTCACATTAAAAAAAAAAACCTCTAATGCACAGATTTGGGGGCTCAGTGAGAGCTCTCTAATGCATTAGGTATTGCAAAGGATAATTACACATTTTATATTTGTGTACAGCATGTGCAGTATGGATATGTTAGATGTACAACTGTTTTCAGTGCAGTTGTATATCTGTATGTGGTGTTAGCTTATGTTGAGCATGCCACAGTATGTTTCTTTTTTGCATATCTGTCAGTATTTTTAACATTAAAATGACATTACCATAAAGATTGTGAATAATTCATCAGTTCTGAGTGAACCCAGATGCACTGCTCTCACCGTCTCTCTGCCTGCCTCTCTTCGCTCCTCCATGTGAATAGACCACATGGTTCATAGCTGGTTTAATGGGATGGAATGTGACAGGTTATGTTTTCATCTGCCTGATATGGAGCCCGGCTCGGGCGGGAGGGGACGAAAGGGTGGAGGAGGGACGAAGAGGGTGGTGGAGAGGGGCAAAGTGAGCGAGTTGGTCTCCACAGTTGTAGTCTGGAATCATAATTAGACATGTTTGAGCTTGTTGTGAATCAGTTATAGATGATGCTCTCTCCCCCATCCCCACCAACACACACACACACATAGAAAAACACATGCTCTGTATGGGGCCATTACTGCTGGTCCACTAACTCCCTACATTTGCTGTGTCTGTGCATTCAGAGCACCATTAGTCCAAGACTCTGTGAATAATTCCTGAATGGACCCTGGTTTTGCTGCTATCTACTCTGGTTCTAGTGTTGGTAGATGTTGTGGGTGAAGCGAGAGGGATGAGAACACTGATCGACGTTTGATGAAGAAGATAACGCTGCATCTTGTGCGTTGCTTATCAAAGCTTTTCGTGCAGTATGTGTAATGGTCAAACCACATTATACTCCACATGCATTACACACTTACTAGCTTGTATTAACTTTAGAAGTGTTTCGGAAGAGGTTACAATTACACCAACATCACCACTTGACTTGGAATTGCTGTTGTAAAAATGGAAATGTTCTCTCCACATTCAGCAGCTGATGGCAAAAGTGCAGGTCATCATCAAAATATAAATTATTTTGTTTTTAAAAGGTGCATATTATGTCCCATGTTCATTTTTCATCCCCCTCAAATACAATCTCTTTTCAAAAACAATCTTGCCATATTGCCTCTCTTGAAATCTGTCATTGAGTTATTGTTGTCGCTTGTCATTTTCCTGTAATTTGTTTCCTGTGAGGCTCCCTTGAATAAAGAACAAAATGAGAAAGTGAATGGGGGAAAACACAGATAAAAGAATGTAGTGAGAGTGACAATTAGGAGGAAAAGGAAAATGCTTTTATTTTGTGTAAACATTTTGGATGAGCCGCCTTGCAGTAGCATTAAATCTTAACTGCTATTCATTTCTGGACTTGTGTGTGATTTATAACATTATTGAACTTGTGTGTCATGTATCACATTATTTCAGTCACACAAATCAGGCTATGTGGTTAACAGGGCAAAAACAAGGTAACAATAACCCAACAATAGGCAAATACCCAATTTTCTTGTAAATTTAACCGGAATCAATTTTCAGAGCGCCGTCAGTTGGTCTGCCTTTTGTTGATGTCGTAGCCAATTTGGTAACAGCCATTTTCATTTCACGGTATTTGCATTTGTTTGTCTCCTTTAACATCTCTTAAGTCTTAATTCAAATTGATATTCTTCATCAGGCAACTATAACAAAAATGGAGCAATGATTGTAAATAAGTGGTGCCATGGGAGAATTTACAAGGTGCAATACATGTTGTCGAGATGGATGGGCTTTTTTTGTTGTGATGGTTTATTGTGTCCTACACAGCGCACAAATTGCTTTTTCAAGATGACAAGGAAACACAACCTCCTGCCTGCCCTTATCCCCTCAACCTCAAGAATAACAACAACAATTTAATCCCCTTGGCTCTGGATTATTATCTTTCTTTGTGTTGATATTGTGGCCTTTTTAGTTGATCACGTCATGATCCTCCCTTTTGCCCTCCCCCTCTCTAAGTAATTCAGCCTCTTGGAGAGGCAGACACTTGACCACAATCACTTTCATTATATTGAAATAATAAAATACTTGTAGGATTTGCTCTTTTCGTATAAAGAACACGTTAACAGGGATTTAGAATGTAATATTAATATTTCTAATCCTGTGTCAGTTTTTGGGGTCAACTAAGCGCATTAGATTCAGGATTTAAGATAGGGGCAAGAAAGAGGTTGAAATATTATTTAGGATCAGGAGGATAAACAACCCATTGGGATGTGTCACTTGACGTAATTATAATTGCAAAGAGGGATGGTCTTTTCATTGTTCTGTGGAAATAATACAAAAAAACTGACAACTGCAGTCTAATGTGTCCTGAAATAGATACTCAGTGGCTTTTTAATGTGTTTTATCGTTAAGAATGCCAGAAGTTCTGTAAAGTAATGAATAATTTGGAGCCTCATGAGGACCACCATCATATTTCTGGACCACTAGTGTGTGTGATATTTGTAATGACCACTCATTAAATGCGGCCAAAAGCGAAAATAAGTATGGTTTTCTCTTCAAAATATTCAGGTCTAATCCAACTCCAAAATACAGTATATGATCACTGAACTCCTCCTGCTTCCTGTTGGTATACAACCAGTGACAGTAAAACAACAGATGTGCACCTCTGCGCGCCGTTCACAGCTGATGTGTCCCAGGTTCGGTGCGCAGGTAAAACACAGTGGCCCTCATTTATCAAACGAACGTACGGCAGAAAACCGTGCGTGCGACCATTTCCACGCAAACTTCGGCACGTCAGGTCTGAGATCGTGTACGCAAATTTGAGTCTGTGGATTTGCGGTGCAGCACAGCGAAATCTGGCTGAGACTGAAAATAATTATTAAACAAATCTCAGCTGTCATTAAGCATAAGCAGTCACATATTTAGAACAGATGAAAACCGATTATTTTTTACGTTTTTACTGATACCACTTTTTTGTAAAATAAAATATGTAAATAGCCTAACACGACAACTAATTAACGGGATACCTAATTACCCCGCTGGCAAACCTGCTACAGAGCAGGAACGCAGATTCACACACGCACACAGGTCACAGTGGAGCTGCTTCGGGGTGCTGATGGGCAGGTGGCTCCGTCTCGGACCAGCAGGGGGAACTCTGCTGTATACCCCAGAGAAAGTGTGCCATATTATTGTGACCTGTTCAGTTTTGCACAACATTGCATTAGTGAATGGAGCCTTTGATGTGCCGGCGCTGCCGGGATGCCGATCTCCATCTCGGAAAAGTTTCTCTTCTTGCCAGTGTTTCTTCTCTCCATGTTCGACCTCAGTGGGCGAGGCCTCCGAACCAGGAATATTTAAGGGCGTAACATGTTAATGACGATCAAATTCAGCCACCGCATTTATCAAGACCCTTTCATTCGTACGCTGGAATTGGTCAGATACGAACGTTTCATAAATCACACTTGTGTCCTGTCATAAGACCAATTCTACGCTCAGATCTGCACCCGTTTTCACGCAAGATTGATAAATGAGGGCCAGTGTGTTTACACTGCAGCATTACTGATACACACATAGAACAATGTGTGTCAGGCAGCTGCTGTTGAACACATATGGAAGTGTCATTACCATACCTATGTATCTGTAACTCTGTGTGTGTATGTGTGTAAAAATGCTTTCTTGTCTTGTCTTTTCATCCAAAAGTCACAACACACATGGATTTGTAATAAGGTTTGCGTTTGTGTGTGTGTATGTAGTTGTCGAAGGGGCGCGCTTGTGTGATGTAAGGGGCGGGGTTTATACGCTTAAACCTATCAGGAAACTCGCTCTCTTCTTGTCTCGACTCCTATTGGGTACAATCTGTCTGTGTATCATGCCGATGTTGCTTGGCTTTCAAGCGGTTAGCTCGCAGCTAATGTTATCGCTGGCGATTTCCGCCTTTTTCCTCGTAATACTGCCTGTATCGTCAAATATTGCAAATAGCTTATCTGCGGTTGGCTGTTCTGCTGTTAAAGGTAAGTTTGTCTCACACAGGTTGACTCCGCAGGTTGCCAACCTGCTGTTATTTACCTGTTAGTTATAGTAAGCTAACGGATAGTCAAGCTGAAAAGACTGCTAGCTAACAATAATGCAGCTAGCTATGGTAAAGAGTGTCAGAGGGGTTCAGAAAACAGTTTACTTATCGTGAATTACCTGGTTTGGTACTTAAGGTATGAGTCGATGTGTCCGGTTACGAGCTTGGACAGGTTAGCCCATGTCAGCGCATCCACAAGCTACTGCTTCTGTGGTGTGTTCTCATGGCATCTCAGCAGCTGTTGCTCATGTATCTCATTTTGTGTCAGACCTTATAAACCTAAGTATATTCGTGGTTTATTTGTTATTTAAAATCCCTTTTAAAAACCAGCTTGTTGTATGATGTGCTAATGACAATTTCATTAGCGTATATCAAGACAGTTATCTCACCTGATACTGAAGGATGCTCTGACATCAGATTGATGGAGAGATTAGGAGGCACCATCGGAGTAAGGCTTCAAAAACATGCCTGTCTTGGTGTAGTTACATGGCTTTTGGAAATGCAATTTATTTTATTTAGAGATCAAATAAAATGAGCATTGAAATACTATGTGATTATACATAAAATGTTATCAATTGGTGCTTATTCAGTTGATTACAGAAGGCCCACTATTCAATTTATAGCATGATAGCTGTAAGAAATGACATTTTCTCCGATTTGGAAGAAGTTCTCATTAATTCCAATGCTATCCATGTACAGGCAGGAAATATTTGACAGTATATTGCAGGATGTAATCAGTGATTTAACTCAAACCTGTATAATGTTACTTACAAGAGGAACAGTCTAGAGCTACTTTTGTATGACAATGACAAGGTGGTATTGGTGCATCTCTAGTTTGCTTGATAATAATCAATAATTCCTCCATTGCAGGTAGTTTCATTGTGTGTGACACAATGAATGGACACCCTCCTTCAGCTGTGTGGAGATGACCTGCCACCCCTTCGGGAATGGTCAGAATGGGGCCAGATGTGCCCCTTCTTAATGAGTACAAGCAGGAGTTCTTCTGGAAGCGCTTCCCCCAGACCATTTTGGGGGGTCCACGCTTCAAGTTGGGCTACTGTGCCCCACCATATGTTTACGTCAATCAGGCCATCTTGTTCTTGACACCATGGCTTTTTGGGGGCATTGGTACTCTTCTCTGCCAGCTGCAGCTTCTTCAGGAGCTCCACGCCACAGTGCTCTCTGGTATGCTTATGTTCGGGGGTGCAGCGGGTGTCCAGGCCCTGGCGTTGTACGCTGCTCGGAGGAGTGGCGAGGTGGAGAGACTTGGTGCACCCAACATACTGGTCGATGAAGAGGAAGTGGAATTCACTCACTGTGTCAGCCCGGAGACGGTCCGATTTATTGCCCCTGGGAAGAGGTTTGGGCTCAATGTGGTGCTACATACAGTCCTAGCCGGGGTACTCTGTGGCTTTGGGACATGGTATGTGTTCCTTGGCAGACTGACTGCTCTCTACGGCAGCATTGGCATATCCCTGGTGGTCTATGTTCTGAGTTGGGTGACACTGTGTATAGCTGAGTATTCCCTCATAGTAAATACAGCCACAGAGACGGCCACTTTTCAGGCACAGGACACTTATGAAATCACCCCCCTCACCCGGCCCCTCTACATTTTTATTTTCATTGCTGTGGACTTGGCTGATAGGTGAGCAACAGTTGAGAAGTCCTCTTTTATGCTGCTCTATTCCACAAAGCTTCCTGCTACAATAAATATCAATTTTCTTTCTCTGATTTAGGTTCACAGGCCCAGTCCCTGAGCTTCAACTGGCCAGCCAGGTTCTTCATGTGCTGTTCCTCTTCCTACCTCTGCTGTGGGCGCTTGGTATCCTGCCTCCCCTGGATGCCCTGCTCCTCTGGGGCATGGAGCAGGCTCTTGTGTTTGGCTTAGGGGGCTCGCCCATGTCCAGCAACCTCAGGTACGTATTGAAAGAACATGCCTTAGCTTTCATCAGCAGTTTTGCGCTGATATAGGTGAAAAATAATGTTTTGGCAGTGCCAAGAGCTAAATGATGAAAAGTAATTAAATATGTTACAAATTACACTAGTAGATCGCTTTTTATACATTCAGATTAAATTAAATAATCTTTGGCTCTGATGATATCTTTCATTCACATTGTGGTCATTTTGTGTGAGAAACCAGTCCTCATCACATGCTAATAGTCCCATTTGAATGACAAGTATGACTGTAGCCTGTATATCATCATCATCAGGACTCTTTGTGTGTACTTTCCCAGGCTGCTGTTGATGTTTGCTGTATCTGCCGGCGTGGCTGTATGTAATTACTTCATCCCGTCAACCCTGGGTGTGGTTCTCTTCTCCATCTCTACGGGATTTCTGCTGAGCCTGGATCTCAGCCAGGTTGGCGCACTCTGCAGGGGTCCCAGGGCAGCCTTTGGGGACCGTGGATTTCGCAGAGGGGGGTCACCACCCCCTCCTCCCGGTTCTTTTGGCTGGAGTCTGGGCTGCAGGGAGCTGCTGCTATATTTGAGCGTGCTACTGGTGGCAGTGGCTGAGGCAGGGGTGTTGCATCACTTCCTCGGCTCAGCTCAGTCCCAGAGCTCGGTCACTGGGCCTCAGGCTCCTGTCAGCTACCTCCTCCTCGTACTATTTTGCCTCTGCTGGGCTCTCAGAGAGATCCAGGGGGCCTATGTATTTGGAGGAGTGTTCCTCAATCCCCTGTACCCTAAAGGCATGTCCAGTGTGCAGACTTTCAAGCAGAGGAACAGAGGATTATACATCGCCGCAGCAATCAGAAGAGTCCTTCTTTATCTTGGTGAGCTTGTTATGATCTGATCTTCAATCTAGCTGAGGTGTAAAAACAACAATTCTCTGTATGAATCTGCTTTGAACCACATTTGCTGTTTTATTTCACAGTGTCTCCATTTGCAATGATTGCTTTCCTGTCTATGGACAAATCTCTGCAGCTGCTCCACCGGGCTTCCCTCAGTGTGGGATTCACACGAGCATTTAGAGTGGTATGTTCACATTCTACTAAATATCAATGTGAACATAACATGGAGAAAATAGTTATTACAGTGTATAGTAACTCCACGCAGATTCCTAAAGTAACTTGCAAAAATCATAGCTCTTGTTTAGAATAAAACCGAAAAGTATGAAAGTACTTCAAGAAAAATTGTAAGTTGCAGCCCTATACATAGAATGTGTTTTGCTCGCTTTTGTGCCTGTCATGCCCAATGTGCTCTGTCTTTGTTGCTGTTAAGGTGTGGCAGAGTTCCGAGGATGCCCTGCTGCAGATGGTGGTCGTGGTCTTGATGCAGCTTGCAGCAGGAAACAACATGCTACCAGGGTGGGACAGCCTGGGGACTGGAGTTCAGCTTCTTCTGGTGAGGTCAACATTCATTAACACTCAACATTAGATCCTTCTATGTTGTTCTGTTTTGGCATGTCAGTTTTGAATGTCACTTGAACAGTGCAGATACATGTCTTACATTTTTACACTGCATCTGTGAACAGCACAGTGATCTGTTGACAGCATGGGGTACTTAGATTTCAATTTGAATTATATTTGTCTGAAAAATGTAGACAATAATGGGGGCATCCTATCAAAACTTAAATATGGAAAATCATCATGGTTACTGATACTTATCTTTCCTGTTTTTCCCAACATTTTGCAACATATTAATGGCAGTCCAATACAGTGTCATGGGTTTATTCAGCTTTATGTTTAATACTGAGGTTGTACTAAGTGGTGGTATATTCCTTTGGCTGTTGGTTGGACAACAAAAACAATATGTCACTTTGGGCTCCGGAAAATTGTGATGCAAATTTTTCTCATTCTATTGTATTCTATTTCTTATGTTCATTTTATGAATGATTACAATAACTGGCATGGTCGTAATTGTTAGTTCAGCCCTAAAATGTAAATAAAATAAAACTTTAAAAAATGAATGAAGCACAGAAATCACTTAAACATACTGCATAATATACTGACTTGAGCTGATAAGACCTGATGGTGGTTCAACAGATCAGTGCTCTTCTTGTTTGCCTTTCTGATCCAGGTGGGCCTCATCTTTGACAGAGTGACCCAGTTTTTTGCCAAGCTAAAGTTTACCCTGACTGTGTTGGTGACATCTTGGACAGAGAAGAAGCAGCGCCGCCAGTCGGCTGGAACTCTCTTGGCTCTGAACGCCTCTCTGTGCCCCCTGCTGCTGGCAGTGGTGACCCTCTCTGCCCTGCTCTCTGCCCCTCTGTTGCCCCTCTTCACACTGCCCATCTTCCTGGTGGGTTTCCCCAGGCCTCAGCGCAGTTGGCCAGGCCCTGTAGGAACCGCCTGTCCCTGCCCAGACTCAATCTTCTACCAGCAGATGAGCGGAAGTCTGGCCTCTGCTCTCAGGACGGCCTTTGCAAGAGGGTCACTGGGTTAGTTGTCCACTTTTACTCGTTTTATTGTGTTTCAAGTGACCAGTTTCAATTTTAGCATTTACAAGATCTCCCAAACTATCTGGATATTCTATTTTAGTGTTAATTGAGAGCATCAAGTATATTTTTATCAGATGAATACTGCTGGACATCATCATTTTTATCATTGAAGAAATCAGCATTTTAACTATTAATGAATAGCTTTCAAATATAGTCACTAAATCTTAAAATGATTTATTAATTATAAACATTTTTGGAATGTATTTTCCTTCCTTCATGAATTCATCTGTTGGATTAATCAAAAGGTTCAGAGTAACATCTGCAATTGAATTTAATATTTTTATTTTGCTTTCAGTTGCATACATTGTTTCTCCTTAATTATCATGTCATTTAAAGCCTACATCATTACACAAAACTTCACAGAGCTCCAATGTTATTTCCAAAATGTTTTTTTTTTGTTTTAATTTGAATGTGTTTTGACTTGTACAATAATTGCAATGACCGTACTTTCCTGTAGGTCAAGTAGGGACGGTATGCAGATCAAAGAGCACTGAACCGTCACCTCATATGGTTTAATAGTAAGGGGAATGTTGTTGTGAGCAGCTCTTCGGAATTGCTGGCAGTAACGTGAGCTTGCATGATCCAGTTAAGCTTCCTGTGAAGTGACCCAAAAAAAAAAAGCTCTGATCTGTATTCATTACATCCAAATGTTTCCGCACCATTAACCGCGTAATACTCTTAGGCCAAACGGAGCTGCTGCTGCTGCTAGGATTTTGTTCTGGGCTCGATCAGAAGGGGGCAAGAGAGAAATAAACAGTGCAAGTACAGAATCATTATTTATGGATTGATGATTCAAGACTGAGGTGATGGCATCATCTTGTTTTGTTTTTTGGGATGCTGTAGCTGTTGATGAATAATTCAGAATAAGCGCTTGTTAGGTTGGTGCTCGCAGTCCAAGGATGGCAGTTTGTAGTGTTCTTTTACTCTGCTCACACTGGGGGCCGTGGAGCAGTGAGCAGGAAAGGAATCTGCCCAGCGTGTCACTTCCCATCATGAGGTAGCGGCAGGGACTATTCTAAGATGTCGTTATGGGACATGACATTATTCTTTGAGCCAAGCAAGCACTAGTCGGCTTAAAACAAAAGCCTCCATCACCTTGCCATCACTGTTCATCTGTCATGAAATTAACATCTGCCTGCTGTCTTCTGCCACCCAAAATAAAAAGCCCACATTGTGTAAAAGGAATTAGTTTTTAGAGATTAATGGAAAGCTAAGGCCAAGAAAAAGATTCAATATTTAGATCTCTGTGCAGTCAGCCAGTTAAAACAGTATCATGACCTTCCTGTACTACTGTGATGGTACGCGTCTCCCTGCAGCTCATCCAGTAGCCATGTTATCCACATAGTCAGGAGAGGGGCGCACAGCTGATGCAAAATGAAAGGGATGCGCACCAAGAGTCCCTTAGTAATGTGTGTTACATGATGTACATGCAGTATGTTGTGTGTTTTCCTTTCTTCTTGCCCTCAATTTACACTTCACGTCTCTTTACATGATAGATGCATGAATGGTTGATGAATTTCTCTCCCCTCTGTAGGTTCTTTAGCCCCAGGCTCTCATTTTCTTGGCCGCTTCCAGGACCGTATGGTTTGGATAATGATCCTGGAGAGAGGATATGGCTACTGTACAGTCAACATTAAGGTACTCTATATTTCTGTTTTTTATATTTTCGTCTTCGTTTTTTTGATACAAGATGACGGTGCAGTGTTGTTTGTTACAGGGCCTGGAGCTGCAGGAGACATCTTGCCATACCGTGGAGGCACGGAGGGTGGATGAGGTGTTTGAAGCTGCATTTGAGCGGCCTGAGCGGCTTGGTTTCACTCAAGGTTTTAACCTGCACTGGGGGAACACCCTCACCCCCTGTGCTGCCCTTGCGGTGCGAGTCTACTCTGATGCCAGAAATGTTCTCTCTGGCATCATTGACTCTCATGATAACTTGAGGAAACTTCAGGACGACTTTCTAAAAGCTCTGGTCTGGTTGCTCCTCAGATACTGCGTGCAAAAGCATAAAGGATTTCTGTGGAGCAGTGAAGAAGGGCCGGGAGTTGGAGGCAGGAAGTCCCAGTCCTCCCAGTTGGCCCAGACCACTTGTAACCAGCCATCTGAGGCTGTCGTGGTGGAATCCAATGTGTCTTCTCTCAGGTTCAGACAGGACAGCTCCAGTTTGACTTCCTTTGGTGATTGGTCAGATGAAGATGACTTATTTGGACCTCAACCAGCCAGGCGGACGGTGGCATTAGTGACAGCAGAGGTCCAGCCTGGACACGGAGCACTGCAGATTGGAGCCTCTCTGCCTGGCTCTGTGGAGATGGACAGTCTGTTTGAAAACATGGCTCTCTCTGCCCTGCAGCCGCTGCAGCCTCTGGGTCTGGGCATCGGGATGCCAGCAGTGGATAAAGGCCGTAACACAGAGGTCTTTAGAGACAGTCCCGGCTCTCTCCCCCAGCTGAACTTCAGCTGCCCCCAGTCAGAGGTATTCAACCTACCGACAGGTTGGAGGACAGCACCTCTGCTACCTTCCCGCTTGCTGCAGCTCAGGCCTTTGTTTCCTGAGGACTGGTACAGGTTCACCTTGGGGCGGTTTGGGCCCACTGTGCAGGGTGAGACCACAGAGGACATGACCAAAGCACTGAAGGAGGATGAAGCCTTGAAAGAGCTGCACACACAGGTTGCACTTTCATGTCTCATCTCACTAGGGGCTGAGTCTGCCTTCACCAGTCCCAGTTATGTCTACAGACTCTATTGTGGAGATATACTGTGGACGGAAGGACTAGACTGGCTCTCCTCAAGTAAAGAACTTTACCAGCTCGCACTTCGTGCTTTCAGGTAAAATTTGCAGACTTTTAGGTTGTGCTAATTCTGATCAATAGAGCTCATTTATCTCAAGAAAAAGACATTACATTAAATGCCTGTGGTTTTGTTTGCCCTCAGGTTCAGTTTCAAGCTGCTGTTTGATCAAGCAAGTCTAGGGCCAATGGAGTCCCCTGAGGAACTTTTCAGCACCTTGGAGGAATATGAAAGGGACTGGTACATTGGCCTAGTGACAGAGAAAGGCTGGCATGACAGTGTGCTTCAGGAGAAACCTTTTCTATTCTCTCTAGGACATGACCTTGCTATGGTAAATACACCCACAAGTCCTTCTTTTCATTCTGTCTAAGATATAAAATATAAAAGCACATCTGTTGAGACTTTACCTACACTTATTCTTTTTCAGTCATTTGAATAAAATTGAGGTTACAGTATTAACTTGGAGAAAATCTCAGTGAAATGTTTTACACGTGTATGATTTGCTTGCATGGTCAACAGGGTACCTACACAGGGCGAGTGCTGTCCCTGCAGGAGCAACTGGTACATGTGGGCCGTCTAAATGGAGAGGGGGTGCGAGGCCAGTGGGCAAACCTTTCGTGGGAGCTCCTGTATGCTACCAATGATGACGAGGAGCGTTACAGCATCCAGGCTCACCCCTTCATGCTGAGAAACCTAACTGTTCAGGCAGCCGATCCCCCTCTGGGATACCCCATATACTCCTCAGCCCCCCTTCACTTCCCCTGCCTCTGACTGTGGCTTCTTCTGCCCTTTCTGCTGAGAGGGAAGAGGATGCTTTTCAGTCGGTACTACCAGAGGCAAATGTCCATTTCCAAAGTTTATGGTTATTTGGAAATTCATGTGGAACCTATAGCAAAATCATCAGATACCTTCAGACAACTTTGGAGTTTTACTTTTGAAACTGTTCACTCATATGAGCTCAGAGGTATCATGTATGTATGGGAACATCCTTTGTTATTTTTTATATATTGATTTGAGAGTTTTGGTGCTTCATTTCGCATCACAGAGGAAGAAGCAGTGGCATCACCACTGTACGCTTGGACAAGTTGCAAAATCTTGTCAACAGATTTTAACTGAGAATGTGGACTACCTCCTAATTGAGTCCCTAATTGGTTCCCCACCGAAGCACATACGTTTTGTGGTTTGTTGATTGTTTGTGCTTTGAAAAGAAGTGAATACATTTGCCCACCTCCCCTCTAGAAGACAACAGCTGAATACCTCTGGTTTTTATTGTACTTTTTAGATTTCACAACTTTCAGGTGACTCCCCTCCATGCCCACAAAAAAACGGGACAAGAACTTTAATGTTTTGCTAAGATATCGAGGATGTGCCTTGGGTATGTCTTGCTGTACGTGTAAGGTGTTTAGTGCTATTGTTTTGTTTACAGTTCACTTGTTTACAATTTAGAATGACGAGTTAAATGAATTTTTGTCCATAGTCTCTTGTACATATTGTTGATTTTTATATGTGTAACTGTATATACTTATAATAAAATAGCTTGGCAGAAGTGGTGTTGTATTTCACTAAACAAACGCAAACAGAATAATTGATCCAAACAAAATTTTACTAGGCATTCCTACACGGAAGCAATGCTATAATGATGTTAGTATGTTTGTTACCAGACAGTTAAATACAGCATTTTATTTACATTTGAGATGACAGCATGATAAAATAAAATTACCCATTTTTGTCAGACCCTGCCATGCCCTGGGAAGACGGCTCTGAGCTGTTGAGGCAGCAGTGTCCTTAAAGTGTTCCCTCTAGATGAAGGCAAAGACCCAAAAATGTGGCAGGGAAATCACTTTTCTATTTGGAATGCAATAAATGTGTTTCCTCTTGAGGATGTGACTTTCACGAGGTCTTGGGCTTGGTGAAGTATGCCGAGTCTGCATCCTGCAAAAGAAAAGGGAAGGTGTAAGTAATGATGTTGGAAATGTATTGCTTCCTGGTGTGTTTTTTTTTTTCTTCCTTGACGGTTTTGGAGCATTGTGTCAATTTTTTTCAAGTTGAATAGGCTGCGGACGGCAGTTTTCTTTTTTGGTCTCTAAAAGATACGCAAGAGACGGTTAGCATGTGACGCTTCGATGTCTGGCCTGCTGGAACATGACCTTTTTACATGGCCCTAAGCCGTCACTGACCAGCAGAGGCAAACAGACAAACTGGTCAGTCAGTCAGTCAGTCTGCACCGCCGGGAAACAGTCAAGCTCACTGTCAAACCCTGGCCACCATCTTATTCTTATTAGACTCACGCAAGGTCAACAACAGCTACGCCCCCCCCAGCTGTTAAGAGACAGCTCTGCACTGTGTCTGCAATATTTTGCTTTGAGTACTTTTGGTGCAGAGATGTTGAGATTCCCCAAGTCTCAGGTTTAACGCAGTATGGCCAAACATACAGTAACAACCTTGTCACATCACACGAGAGTGCCTTCTGAGTAAAGCGAGTTGTGGTATCTGAATTAAACCAGGTGTGCATACATTTTAAATATGGAAAATGATTTTGCATCAGTACAGGAAATGTTTTGTTAAAGGTCCTATACACCCACGGGAGATCCAAACAAGTTTCATTTTCAGAAATACTCTTCCTTGTTTGAGGAGAAGACTGACAGCACTTTCAGGTCTATGCTGAAGTAGCTGGAGCCAGCAGCCAGTTAGCTAGCAAAACTGAAAACAGGGAAAAGTTAGCTCGACTCTGTCCAAAGGTCAAATAAATCTAATCCAAGCAAAAGCCCAAGTGTAAAACAAGATAATAAACTGTTTTATTGAGAGTTTTGTGTTATTGCTATTAAGGGACAATGGTTGAACCAGGAACAGTGACCTCCTGGAGTGCTGGTTTCTTGGCATCTGCATTGTCCCACAGATCTACTTACTTACTAGTGCTCTTCGGTGTGAGAGCTCAGAACAGTGACAGAAGGTGACCATCGGATAAACAAATGCAGGGTTTCAGCATCTCATTAGGACTAGCATGGATAGCCAGTAAGGGTACACTGTTTACTGTGGTTTTACTCATGTACTCTATTTAAGGGTGGTAGAACTTTGCACTATGTCTTGTCTGTAATTATTTAAATCCACAAAATATCAAATTATTAATAGAGGCATGAGGCCAAAAACATTGTGGTGATTTTTGGACCTCCCTGAAGATAAATCTAGCCTCTGCGTAGGTTGAATATCCACCATATTAACTGTACAGAGATTATATACCTACCAGACCAGCTTTGAAATTCTGTACCCTCTTTCTGCCCAGCTTGTTTGTGATGAACCAGGCAAATGGGGGAGCGTACTGCCAGACGTAGTAAAACAATAGGAAGGGCTGCTGCGCGATCCACATTTCCTTGACACCGTTGGCAATTCCCACCAGCATTAAATGCACACAGCGACTTGTTGGCATCTTGTGTTCCTGGTTACCAGCTGTGGCCACAGGCTTTGGTGATGGAAAGGTAACAGGTTACTGAAAAACTGATACCACACGCATTAAATACAGGGAAAAAAACAGGTAAATAAAATACATTACCTTGTTCACTTCCTCTGTGAAGGCATTCTGGACTATCTGTGATTGCACAGGCCCTGGACACACTGTGCTGATGAGTATGCTTGGAAAGTCAGTCAGCTCGGTCCGAAGGGAATTAAAGAAACCCTGTCGACAATGCAGTCAAAATCAAGAACAGAGTACACACGATCACAGACAGCGCATCACTTGTAAAGGCACTTATTCCACAAGTAAGATGGAGATACAGAAAAAAACTGACCAGCTCGTCTGTGATAAACATTAGTGTTCCTGAAAAATCATCAATAACTCATTGGAAAATTAACTGATAGAAAACACATTAAGTTAAGGGACTATTCTGTCTGTATTCCACTTACCTGGAGAGCATGTTTGCTGGCAGAGTATCCCGTTGCCAGGGGCGCCCCAGCCAGGCCGACAACACTGCTGACAGTCACAATGCTCCCAGTGCCTTGCTGCATCATGTAAGGCAGCACCTGCTTGGTGATGGAGACCGTACCCAGGAAGTTGAGCTCCATCAAAGCCTGATACACATCAACACTGGTCTCCACGCAGAGAGAGCGCTGGCTTCGGCCGCCATTGTTAATGAGGATATCAATCTGGCAAGGCATGGAAAATTGGATGGAACCAGAGAAAAGGAAAACTTAATGTGAATGGAGAGAATCCTCTGGCTTCATATTCATATTCACATCTGTAAATACTATGATGATAGAGAGCAGTGAGGACAAAGGCTCTGCACACGGGACGCCTGCTCCACCCACAGTGATTTTTTTTATGGCTTTAATCCTTTAAACACAGCTATGTCTGTGTAAGTGAAAAACTAGTCATCTAAATATTGCAAAATATTGTTGAACAAATGGTAAAGCTGCCATGACTGGTGATGAAAGACACTGTATCATAAATGAACAATTGCAGTAGCCTTACACGTCCAAAGTATTGGATCACAGCTTTAGTTTTTTCTTCATGTGATGTCCTCTCCAACAAATCCAGTGGAAGAACAACAATGTCTTTATCCTGGAGGTCAGAGCACTCTTGAGGAATAAATGATGAAAAGAATTCAGCTTCAGACGATATGGCAGTGAAACAAAGTTAGGTCAAGTGCTGACACCCTTATGCAATGTACTCTTGGTTTGAGAAAGAAAACATCGCAAATAAGAGAAGATGTTCTGTGGCAAAGTGTTGTGACTGTGTTATACTTGCACCTGAGCTTGCAGAGTTAAAGACTTTCAGTTCGAGCACTGGTGAAGTTTGAGTACACTATAATGAAAGAAATCTCTTACCTAAACACCGCTGTTTCACCCTCTTCAGCTCAGCCTCACGTCTAGCAGACAAGACGAGACGGGAGCCACACTTGGCTAGCTGGCAGGCCAGCTCCTCTCCAATACCACTGGAGGCTCCAGTGACCCAAGCCACCAGCCCCTTCAGCTTATTCTCTGATTGACAAAGAGATACAACTGTCAATTCATGTCATATGCGGGGACTATGAGCCTTACTTTACCTTTATGTGGATTACAAAGCCATTGGCTCTGATCTCCCCAAGGCACCTTCGATCCACAGAAAATGAAAAATATAGTCTCTACTATATTATATATTTTTGCTATAATAACTTAGTGTTAGGCCTACTGACAGATTTAACAAAGCATTCTTTTGCAGTCTTCTCACTACTTCTGTTACAGCAGTGCTGTTAGACTGACTTATTCTTCTTACCCTGTGTGATGTCTTTAACAGTACTGGGAAGCAACATTCACTTTAGTACACTTTGGATGTACTTTTCCTATTGTGCCACTTACTTGACAATGTAAGAAAAGCTTTCCTCACATATTTACTGTGGATATAAACTGTGCACTCAGAGGGCCATAAAGTGAGCCAAAGGTGAAACTAGTTATTGTTTAACCATTGTGTTCAGGTTTGACGTCCCCTCCAGTTCGGGGGGACTACAGACACGTCTTGAGATCGTGCCACTATCACCCCTTGTTTGTGAATGACAACCGTAACTCCTCTGAGAGACGTGACAGGGTCCACTCACCTGGCTTGTGTCCTAACAGACTGCCCCACAGCAGAGTGAAGTCTGCGTCGGTGAAAATGAAACACAGGAAGTGAATCAGAAAATAGAGTGGCACAAAACACCACAGTGCGGATACGATACAGCAGTCCATTTGTTCTGGACGAATATATATATATATATATATATATATATATATATATATATATATATATATATATATATATGGACTTAACACTCAAGCGGAGCAGGTAAATAGTACGACAAGCCTCCGCCAGAACAGACCTGCAGCTCGCGGATATGACGTCACATCCCCTGTTATATTTTCAAAATTAAAGCTCAGCGATGACAAGATAGATACATTTACGTCATCATCATAACAATAACAATAATCATAATAATAACACCGGGGATCCTGGATCTGTGGTCTAATTTGTGCCAGTGCAATCTTTAAAATGAAAAGGTTTGATACGCATTGTGTACGGTATTCCTCTGCTGGAAAATTGCATAGTAATAAGCAGTAGTCTTTTTCCTTCCCTTTTGAGCTTGCAAAAAACATTCTTTTTTTCTTCTCTGTGGCGGATGTCAGCTTCTTGCAATACTTAACTCCGCCCAGAGCAGTTACACAGTGTTACTCATAAACATTTGGTTCAGTTTTAGTTGTTGATTCAAAGCAAAATTCTCGTTCACAACAAAGATGGAAAACCGAAATAAGCCATAGGCACTCTCACCATGTTAAAATGTGCAGCAGTGCAACACACAAAGCATCATATAGCCAAGACAGGAAAGGAATATTTTTTTCCAAGGCCTCTAATGTTGCAATAATGCACAGGTCAACAGAGAATGAACAGTGGAAGCTGAGAGGTGACCTTGACAGTGGGCTCTAAGACAGGTACAGACTGTTCTACAGCTGAATCCTGAACATTACTTTTTTGACAAGGCATATTTCAACAGAAAACATTAAGTCTGTAAAGTACTGGTTGACTCATATTTGTCACAAGTTGACAAGAGTGTTTCTTAGCATCAAGGACATAGACTCCTGTATGTGCATTTGTTTTTGTTTCAAAAGCTGTGTTTCTATTTACAAGTTTGTGCAACACAGTCTTGCAGAATCCTCTTCTGGTTCTGAACACCACAGACCAATTATATAGTTATTTAGGCCAATAACTACACACATTACACCTAAAACCTGCGCTTTGTATGTTATTGTCTGTGAATCTGCATGTTGAGCAACTAAGAACAGTTTGATAGAAATGAAAAAACATACACATGGCGGTTCATTTCCAGCCTGATTCCAGTATACTCAGACTTGATATACTTAAATTTGACCACATCAAGTCCAATTCGATGCAGTGTCATATTTTGGGAATAAAAACACACTGTTACCCTTCTTTTCACATTTTATAAAATATATTTAACTGCTCAGAAAGCTTTATTCTTTTTTATTATTTTATTTTAGCACAAACTTATGCGCATGCCGCATTGCATTACACTACACACAGCCTATTACTTCATTTAATTTACATTTCAGTACTTTTGCAAAAACTGCCCCATCACTGTCACACATTATATGACAGAAGAACACAGTGTACTCAAGACGCATGTTTTGTTCAACGGCTACATCTAAACGCAGAGATGTGCTATATTTCAGATTTCGGAGCCTATGTACTTGTACACATGCCCTCTGTGCGGCAGCCGCAACTCTCCAGGGATGATGTCATATTTTCGAGTACGCAACCCGCAACATCCGGGTCTGATTTCTGTGGCTTTGTGCTATAGAAGTATTAAGAACTGGATAGTGCGCTCAAAGATGGCGGCCCATCAATTTCCGGTAAAAGTTACACACCGAGACCAGGCTGTTCACCGAAAAGGTCTCCGTCATTTTTCTTTTTCTTTTTTTTCACCATAAAATTTGGATGATATGGCATTTTAAAGAAATGCCTTTATCATAATAGATTAAGCCTTAGAGAATAAAAAATAAATGAAAAAACAAACAAACAAATAAATGAATTAGGCCTACATCACAAAATGATCCAGGTAGTTTATTACTTTTACAGCCATCATTTATTCTTGAACAAGATCTCCATCTCCTTAATAAAATTGTCTCAGAATTCCAAGTGCTTATTGATCATGAAGGGGTGCTTGTTCATATCAAAGACTTTTGCCAATTAGAGAAATATAACATTATACAGAAAAGCGTTACTTTAACACTTCTAGAAGTTTGCTGTCACACCATCAGAGCAGGTGTTTGTCCAACTGTGTACATTTTCCAATTCTTACAGTTGCATGACAAATATTTTTGAATTCTCAGGGGGAATCTTACCTTTAATCAGTTAAAAAACATTGAACAGTCCTGTTGAGAGGATGATGTTATATACAAAAGATTGTATTTAATAATTTATCCCTCCTTTCTATACTTTTCCAATGATTGTATATGGGTAAAATGTTTCTGGGGGCCCGTGTGCGTCACGTGACGATCCCGGAAATGTAATTACGCAGTGTAGCCACTACGCAGAAATCGCTTCACAGCGCAGCGCTGTTCCTGGGGGCTTGCTCTATGCTCCTCAGAAGCTAACGTTAGCTAGCTAGCTGTCAAGCTGTCCAGTGGAGAGGCTGGGACAGACGTTTCAGCTTCCCCCAGGCTTGGCCACACAAAGCTCCGGCCCACAAATTCCCAAGAAAATCTTTCAGAACACACTTTTGATCGCCAGCTGAGATAATGTAATGCATCACAGGCGCACGCAAAGAGGGATCTCCGCACTTAAACATTTTTTATGCACTGAGCCTTGAGTGACGACTGCTCATTGCTAGCTAACTGGCTAGCTAGCCTAGCTAAACCGCTGCAAACCCCCAAGTTTCGTCGGTGTACCTCTCTGGTGTGAACAGCGACCAGTCAGTCCGTTCCACTGTCGCGGCTTTCGTTGCTGTCAACCGATATTTTGGATATTTGGTAAGTCTTATAATGTTAATTCTCAAGCCAGTAAGTGTTAAGGAAGGTTGGGCTTTTAGCTATCCTAGCGGTGTTAGCATTAGCGATAATACCTTTAGCAAGGCCGAGGGCTCTCCTTGCTTCAGCATAACGTTAGCAAACCATGGTAGACGGAGGCCTGTCAAAGTTAGCAGAGAGGGACAAGGGTCAAGGCCCGCAACAAGGCAAGGCTGTTTGTTTATTTGGGTTGTGGTTTGCACTTGCTACAGACCTAACTTTTTCCGTCAATCATTCAGCCAAAGCTATGCTTACTTAGCACGTCCGTGATGTACATTAGTTTACCTTAATGTTAGCATTAATGTGTGATTTGTCAGATCTCGTTAAATTGTTTTTTGGGTGGTTATCGAGTAAGTGGTAAGTCGGTAGCTAACATTAGCTCTGCAGGCATGTAACGATAGCTTTAACTACTCTTAACGTTACCTCGACTAGCTAGTATGGTTAAGTGTTCTGCTTTGCGAAGGTCAGAGATATGCTGTCCATTGGTGTATTCATAATACAGTAAACGCAAAATAACTTAATTCTCATCATAACATTTAAGCATTAACTTGATCAGCCAGTGGCTTAAGGGCGTTTCAATCTGATCCACACCAGCAGTGCTCCTAATATGTAGTCAAAATGTGTCCACAGGTCCACTATTTTTAGATTAGAGCAGGGGGCCTGAACTTTGATCCAAGATGCTAATCTTTTGACTCAAATGAATTGATTACTGGCTATCTGTTTTAACACAAATAATATAGAAAGTCATTCTGTTTAGGTAGACAGTTTGTATATCTTTTAGAAACATTATTCACACTTATTTGCTGCATATGATTGATTAATAACTCGATTAGAAACTGAATATTGCCAAAAAGTTCTCAAATTATGGGTGTATTATTATTGTTAAAACCGTGCATTCCTGCCATATCATGTAAATAGATTTGTTTCTTTTATTTTGTGTTACAGGTCTTTAGAGGGACACAATGGGTGCATTTCTGGACAAACCAAAGATGGAAAAATATAACTCCCATGGTGAGGGTAACTGCCTGAGGTATGGGCTGAGTAGCATGCAGGGTTGGCGAGTAGAGATGGAAGACGCACACACAGCAGTAATTGGTCTGCCTCATGGTCTCGACCCCTGGTCATTCTTTGCTGTTTATGATGGGCATGCTGGCTCTCAGGTGGCCAAGTACTGCTGTGAGCACCTGCTGGAACACATCACCAGCAACCCAGACTTCCAGAGTGCCCTGCAGGACGACCCCTCTGTAGATAGCGTGAAGACTGGGATCCGCACAGGATTCTTGCAGATCGATGAACACATGCGGACCATCTCCGAGAAGAAGCACGGTGTGGACCGCAGTGGTTCCACTGCTGTGGGGGTGATGATTTCTCCGAGCCATATCTACTTTATCAACTGTGGCGACTCACGTGGACTCCTCGGCCGGGGCGGAGCGGTGCACTTCTTCACACAGGATCACAAACCCAGCAACCCTCTTGAGAAGGAAAGGATCCAGAATGCAGGTGGTTCAGTCATGATCCAGCGGGTTAATGGGTCCCTAGCTGTGTCTCGGGCTTTGGGAGACTTCGACTACAAGTGTGTGCACGGAAAAGGCCCGACAGAGCAGCTTGTGTCTCCTGAGCCTGAAGTTTATGCAATAGAGAGATCAGAGGGGGAAGATGAGTTCATTATATTAGCATGTGACGGCATATGGGATGTCATGGCCAATGAGGAACTGTGTGACTTTGTCAGGTCAAGGCTAGAGGTGACGGATGATCTTGAAAGAGTCAGCAATGAAATTGTGGACACCTGCTTGTATAAGGTATGGCATGTCCACAATAATGACATTAACATTTTGTTGCATGCTAGTCTGTTTTTGGTTTCATTGATTTACACAACCTCTGTTTTTGTTTTTTATTTTTCAGGGAAGCCGGGACAATATGAGTGTTGTGTTAATCTGCTTTCCAGGGGCCCCAAAGGTATCTCCAGAAGCAGTGAAAAGGGAGGCCGAGCTGGATAAATACCTAGAGGGAAGAGTAGAAGGTAGGGGAGAAAAACTATATTTTTTGTTGAAAAGACCACCTTAGAAAGTGGGATAATGACATGATAATCCCTTTTCCTATTGCTTATGAACTTTTCCTTGTTCGATACACACCTAATCTTTTCCTTGTTTTCTTTTTATTGGGAATAATACTAGGCATTGTCTATAGACTTCAGGTGAAAAGGAGCAAGGGCTACTCCACATTGCTATACATTTGCTCACATTGTTCAATGAGATGTATCAATCAGTAGACTTTTATCAAGTGAGCTGAAGAGCCTAAGGTTTAAGAATCACGACCACGAGTACATTTACTGTCTTTGTGATTTTGGAAGAATGAGTCATATCTTCACATAGGTTACCGTTTTGTCCCGGAATTAAACTATACAAATGTTGCTCAATGTTGACTTGAGAGCCAGGAAAAAGTGTGTGTCTACAAAACCTTTTTGTAGTTAATATTTTCCTACTGTAGGTACAGTTGCTGGCCACAGGTCTCAAAAATCGTTATCACTCCCTCTCAGTGTTACACTGCCAAACCTTTATACTTTCTGTTAGGAGGAGAAGCCAAGTTAAGTAAATTATTTCCATGCTGTATATAGGTCAAAATCTCCAATAAAAAATGCACCTCAAATGGCTTTACAATCTATACAGTACAGGAGACCCTTGATTCACATATGGAAAAAAGCATTCCTAATGAAAACACTTTCAATAAGGAAAAGGGGGGGGGGAAATCCTCAGAAGGAACAGAGGAGGGATTACTCTTTCAGAGTGGACATACATCCAAGTGTGTAGATATTTTGTGTATAGAGAAAAACAATATTTTAAAGTAAATATTAAAGGTAGCAGTATTTTTTATATGCTTGCAATGATTGCCTCTCTGCATTACATTGTTAACTGTCCCCAAAGTCTGTACCAAAAATGGAAAAGAGACGTTAAAGCATGTTGCTCCCTCTGCCAGGAATCAGTTACAAGTTAGCCTTGAGTGTTCAGTGTAGCTACGAGATGCAGGGTTAGGTGTTTCTAAACTATTTCGAAGAAATTAGTTATGGCTGTAGATTTTTGGAGTTGGTTTGATCTTTTATAACTCAGCAATTTGGTATTTGTCTTTGCTTGAATTGTTATGTTTGTTCTACGTCTGCATGTGTGTAACTGTGCTGCAGACTCTCTTGGCCATGACTCTTAAAAAAAGTCTCAGTGAGACTTTTTTCCTGGTTAAATAAAGGTTGAATAAAAAAAGATGTTAGTCAAGGAGTATGTCAATATCAATAATATTATTGGTATTCACTTAAAACCTAAGCTAACTATAACTTCTACGCCCCAGTCTTAACATATTATTGACCTGTAAGTATTTCTCTACTGAACATTTTTGATACATGTTAGCACTACATTACAAATTTCAATTTCACATATCAATGAGACATAAAAAAAAATAAAAATAAAAAAAAACTCTTGCCCATTTATGTGAAACAATTCAAATGAATCTAATTTTGTTTTGCAACAGAGATCATCAAAAAGCAGGGGGATGAAGGTGTCCCAGATTTGGTCCATGTAATGCGGACGTTAGCATCTGAGGCCATCCCTAACCTCCCACCTGGAGGAGAGCTGGCAAGCAAGTGAGTGGGCTTTGTTGTTTGAAGTAATGGCAATCTGATAACAAGTTTGTCTTTCTGACGGTGATATCAGTCAAAACACTTGGTATCTTTTGTAAAAGCTAACATTTAACATTATCATTCTTCCCTTCAGACGAACTGTTATTGAAGCGATGTACAACAAACTCAACCCTTACCGAAGTGATGACACAGTAAGTATCCCAGCTTGTTTATTTCTCTCTGTAAGTGTGCTTGGCTTGGAGTATGCATGCTTCTTGATGTGTGACCAAAGTTATGCATTGTGTTATTAGTATTTTTAATGAGATGAAACAAGGAAATATTCTTTTCAACTGAATTTTATTCTGAGTCTGAAAAAAAACAACGGTACAGGTTGACTCCATGATGACCGAGTAACGTGTCCAGGGCGTCTCTCTGCCCTCTGTCCAGTTTATGTACATCCAAAAATATATAGACAAGGGATATAAGCACCTTTTTTATTGTAATAATAACATTTTTCAGTATGGCTTACACTAGTAGAAATGATGTGTTCCCCTGAAATATTCCTTGTAAAACATCAGTCACATAACTTGGTTTAATATTGACAAAGGACAACAATTGCATTGCAGATCTTGTGCCAAAAAGGCTGTTTTGTACTACATGATCTGATTTCACTAATTAGTGCTCTATAAATCAAAGATGAAAGAACTAATCAGTGAAATTGTCTGGTGTTTGTGTGGATGGAATAAAAACCTACATTCTCTGACATACTTGTTTAAAAGAGACATTGCAGATCATACCATTGCATACAAACAGACCTCAAAGCCCTTGTATACTTTTACCTTTTTAGCAGATAAGATGGCTGCGTCAGCCAAATTTTAATTGTGCACAAGTCATCTTGTCCTTGACAGTCAAAACTGGTACATCTGTTTAGTATTTCGTCTTTGTACTAAGATGGACCTTTTTAAAATTGGTGTCACACGTTGAATTAATTAGGAAACCGTTGCCCCTTGGCTTCCTCCTTATTATATGGTGCGGCTTGAATATTAAATTCGCCACCAGTCTACACAAAGCTCTTCATAGAGATAAAATTAAATTATGATCTTGGGTCTAAAGTGACCCATAGAAATTTATCACAGTACTTCCTTCTGTATTTCAAATGGGTTGTCATTTTAACCACCTTGGCAGCCTTTGCACTCTCCAGGTAACATCGCTATCATCTTTGCACAACTGGGTATTGTCCTGTAGTTCGCAGATTTTCTAAAGCTTGGTGAAGCATGAAGGTTGGATGAATACTTTTATTGAAGTAATTACAATAATTCTTAAGGACTTTAAAATGAGGGCTTATGCCCGACCACCCGAGGACCTTTAACAGTCTTCTTATGAATCCAGTGTTAATTTTTCTGCATGCATTATGTAGGAGAGTAACCGTAAGCTGTAGCACATTATTACACAGTTACAAGTATGATATAAAAACATGTCGTTAAAAAGTAGATCAGCATATCAAGTTAGTGATTGTGGCTGAAGTTAGTTTTTAATTCATTCTTGTTGTAGTGTTGTGCGTTGTACCTAATTGCGAGTAGCAATACTTTTACATCCGTAGTGATTATATTTTATCATACAAACATAAATGCCATAAATGTGTGATTTGAAATAAAAGAGTTTAAATATGCTATTAATTCTGCCCTGGGTAGAAGCAGTTTGTTTAAAATGTATGTTTAAAAAAGTGGCCCCTAGGCAAAGCACCTTTAGTATACTTGCTGCTATGAGAAAAAAAAACAACAACATAAAAATCCTGCACACAACCACTCGATGTGATACTGTCAGGACTAGGCTTTATAGCAGGTAGCATTATGGCTGAGGACTTTTGTGACTCTCTTTGCCTCGACTTAGAGTATTGACTTGCTTTCTTTTTGAACCTCAGTTATTCTGTCATGCAACGCTTTGTTGTTGATCTAGTGGCCCTACCAGTTCGCCTTGCCTGGTTGCTCGGTTTGATTAGACAATCACCTCTTTAAAGTATGTGCAGTCTTTACAAACCTTTTAGTAATGGAGCCCATTGTGCTTTAAAGCATTTTAACACTGTAGAAAATGTCTATTATCCTTTGATCAAGGAATCTATCCACCACCAAAGACCTTCAAATCAAAAGGGAATGTTTTACTGAGGATTGAATATATTCACTGTTAGATGTGAACCCATAGAATGACAAAGTTGTTGATCTATGACAATATCTCCTCAAAGCCCCTTATAAATTCATGCTGTAGCACCGCAACTGAAAAGGCCAGGGGGCATGTAAATGGGTCAGTAAGGCTATATTTAAACTGTTTAAATAAAATTGGAGTGGTTTTGTTAAAAAGAAATATATCACTATAACACCAGTGTTACCAATGTTTATAGGGTTATGTTCCTAAGCACACTGTATAACTAAAATCTCTATAAGGAAGGATGTCAGATGTAATCCTGTACACAATGACTACATACAGTGCGAGGTCACAATATATCAGCTGAGCTGAATACATTTTCTCTTGTCTTGTGCTTAGTTTGTGAGTAACCTTGGACTCTCAGTGGTAGGTATTTGACTTAAACTCTGACTCTAATGGGCCTGCCTACACCAGAAATAATCAATTTGAATTCAAGTTTGAATTCCTTAAAATAGAGTTGTTTTTTTTTTTAAAAAGTTGTGGTCCACAACAAAGAAGTGTCAGTAACAAAACATTACTACTTTACGACAGGACTGGATCACGTGGGCAATTTTTCTTAAAACAATACAAAAATTTAAAATATCCTCTCTTTACTTCATCTTTGAGGCATCAACTCTGCTTTTGAACAAAACCCTTTAAACAACTGCATCACCAAATACAGTCAGAAGGCATTATTAATATAGATGATGATTTCTGTCCATGAAAGAATCACAGCGGTATAAGAGAAAATATTTTATGTTTTATGTTCATCATTTTCCTTAAGGAAAACAACGATAGACAAAAATCATTGGCAGATTGGCTGAAAACAAACAAAAAGATCCTATTAGCACATTTACAACATGATACATAAATAAAAAACAAGTAGAAGACAATCACCCCGTGTGATGTGACCAGGTGTAGAATAACGTTATTTGGAACCATGACATCACCACATGGTATCACAGCATTTCCCACAATTTCCTCGACTAAACTGTGGTCCTGTTACATCTATCATTCAATTAAAACCTTACATAAAAGCTCATAGATTTTTTTTAACCAGAAAGTACCTTTAAGACACAATTCTTGTCAACATTTTTAAAACCTTTTTTCAAAAAATCTAATCTCTTTTAACGACACATAATCATGAATTTATAATTCATTACATACACAATAAACGTCTTAAACCATCTCCATTTGTCGACCTTAACCTGTCGTGGCATTCTTAAGTGGTAAGCCTCTGAAGCTGGTTTGACTACAAGCAGCCAAACTGGTTGCAGACAGCTCAATCATTGTTGCCATGTAACAGCATGTGTAAACATTACAGATAGCCCGATCAAGGTTTTTTTCTTTTCTTTTCGTTTTTTAACTTCCATCCAAGTCCTTTAATATTCGGTGTATCTGCCAATATTGACGCTAATCTGAAGATTATATTACAGCTGCCCAGTGCACACACATTCAAATATCAGGTGTACCCTACTGAGTTTGGCACAGTTATTTTCTATGAGCTGCTTGCTCTAAAGACAGAATTAAAACTTTACTTTGGTAGGCTTAGATTATCGACATATTAATTAAGGTTTAGGACATGACCAGATAGACATGGATGGACAGACAGACAGACAACTTTATTAATCCCAGAGGGGAAATAAGGTTATCATAGCACCAGGTACTTTCACTGTGTTGATGTTACAACTAGAACAACACTTGTGATTGTACAGTGGAGCAGGTTAATTATTGCAGGCATCTGACTTGGACACACCACCCAAAGAATTTTTCATAAAGGAGAGCAGATTTTCACAGTTAAGAAAGGACAGAGGTTAATTTTAGCCAATACAATCGATTAAATTATGCCGGGGACATATTTATGAAAAAATATTTTAGATTTATATTGAACTAGTTGAAAGATCATTCCTGAGGATGTGCCTATAGTCGATTCATTAAAAGATACCGAGCATAGAAATCCCCACTGAAGCAGTTTCAAAGAATCCCATTTGCAACTTGCACACCTGTGATCTATAGATCTCAAATCGACTTAAAGGCTATATGTATCGTTCGTTGGACTAAATAGTGGGTTTACAAACAAAGCCAAACATGCAGCTTGGGGGTGTTTCACTGCTGCAGTGAACAAGATGGGGCAGGGAGACCGAACTGTGGCCGATGTTAAAAAGAAATGACCCCATTGTCAGTGTATGCTTTAGATCTTGGCATGTAGTCATTGAACTAGAACTAAATTAAACTAAATGAATCTATTTGTTCAAACCAAATGGATAATCAATGCTAATTTTGTGTCCAAACTTATAATGGAAACTCAAAAGGTCTGTGTTAAACAAACTGTTTGAACAAGTTGATGCATTAATTACCATCTTAAAACAATGCTAAACCCTGATAGGGAGGGAGGAAGCCTTTAAAAGATCGGTACATTTGAGTATGAAGTAGTCTGCATTATCATTTTGTTGGTATCCCATCCTACATGTATTATACGGCACAAGTACAGGTCTATGATTTGCACATTTTTGTTTGATATGCCCTGTTTGGTTGTGATTACAGCTGTAGGGATATATAGTTGGCATGTGTTTTGGGGTCTGCTTTTTGAATACATCATATCGAGAGCCAAATCAATCGCATATGGATAAAGATTTTAAGTAAATAAATTTCATCAGCGTCTCTTATGAAAGCGTTTAATAGTTCTTCTAGTTTATGTGATCTGGCCTGAATGTTTAAATATTACCCCAGCCCCAAAACACCTGATTCATATGATCAGCTCACCATCGAGCTCTGCTAAAGTCTGATAACGAACTATTCATTTGAATCAGGTGGGTTGGTGTAGGGAAACTTATAAAATGTGCAGGGCAACACGTCCCGAGTACCTGGATTGAAGGATACTGATATTAGACTGGTACAGCATAATAGAGCCAGACTGAAACACATTTTTTGTAACAATAGTATCATTAAAATGTGCTATTAGTTTTATTATACTTCATAGGGATGTTGATTCATTACAAATATATCACTGTTAAGAATGTATTAACCGACAATCAGAGATGGCCACAGATCCATCAAAAAGTGTCTTGTTACAACTTACAAATACTTGCTTTTCAAGTTAATAAAATACCAATAACTTGACCACCAAAAACACATGCTATACAAACTGATATTATTGCATTTTAGCCATTTAGCAGTCTCAATATGCAGATATTATTTGCGGTGGAAGTTAAGTAAATGATGATACATGACGAGGTGGTCTTGGACAGAATTACACTTGAAAGACAATGTATTTTCTGTGGCGATGGTATATGGTTAAGTTGTATGCTTGTCAAGTTCATTAATGACGCATTCCAAAGAATACAGATAAAATAATTATCTGTACAGATATTTACGGTAACGTTAGAGACTTTGGGGCAAAAAATGGCATTGATAGACGCATAAATCTATCAACTCCTGGATGATATTGTTATCTGTCAGTTTGTGTCATTGATGCTTAAACCTGTCCAGCTTTTGATAACGATCTGGTGGATGTAGAGCCAGAGTCTGAAGGGTTTCTCCTTCCTCTTCTCTCTTATCAAGGACTCTGCGTCCACAGACGATATGTGGTAACACAACCTCCTACCACTAACACAGCATAGAGTTTACAAACCACCATCCTCTCAAGACCCACAGCAGCTCAGCTCAGCAGTCTGTCTCTCCGTCACTCTGAGCTTATGGTTTCTAAGAAGGGAATTTCATGGGAGGAGGAGGAGGAGGAGGAAGAGGAGTTGCATGCACAGACCTGGAATAGTGCAGCACCAGTCCACTCTGGAGTTCAGGATTCCCTACCGTCTTGTCTCCCCTTTTTTGTTCACCCACCTTAATACTCTCCTCTAAAGTAATCCATAACAAGTCCACAAGGTCTTTTTCTTTGTGTTAAATAATCAGCTTAAGTAGTAAGATTTTTTGCTGTAATTAATTTGATTCACATTTCCTTGTGTGTGTTTGTATATTTCTGTTTTTTGTGAAGTGCAATTGTCCTGTACAAACAGCCTGTATTTAATGCAGCTTGATTTTAAGTTAAAAAATGAAAGAAATGAAAAAGAGAACCTTTTATGCACTATCTGCCTTTTCCTGCTCTTCTGGAATTGTAACAAATGTCTATTCAGTGAATATTTCTGCTTGTCCTCCAGGCACAATGTCTCTGCGCTTTTATTTTTCCTTTTTTTTTCAGCTAGTCTATTCTCCTTTAAGAAACGGGTAAATTGTATAGTTGACAGCACAGTAAGCTCTCTATATCAAACCATTTAAATCCTAATTATTTTTTCCCTGTGCTTTTTTTTTTATTGTATTTTATTTTTGTAAGTGGTTTTCTGTACATGCTCAAATAATATTGGCAAAGGTTGGCTAAGTCATTTTGAAAGTGTGAAGTGAAAAACATTTTTTTTTCATTTCCTCAAGGCATCTAATGAAAAAAGACCCCTGTAAAACACGTTTGTCTGTGCAAATAGATACTTGCAAGCGTGCGTGGGTGCTTGTGTGTATGTATGTGCGCACATGTGTCAGTGTAGAGGCAGATCTGTATGTGCAACTCTAATTTAAATTTCGTTAAGGTGGCTCAGACAACAAACCAGTCTGGAGTTTAAGGGAATTGCTCTCCCAATGCTTAACCCATTGTTTGCCCCTTTTTCAGTCAATGTTCCATATCAACCCAACATAGGCTGTCACTACTTCTTATTCCAAAAAGCTTTGGATAACAGAGTTTACATGCTGTTACGCTTTTTGAACAACTTAAAGCTAAATATCGGAACTATACTGTAACCTGAGATGACACAAGTAGTTCAATTTACCCAAGGTGTGCAGTGGTTTGCAGCTAGTCAGGTCCCAACTAGTTTATACATCTGTTGTGTCATATTTAGATATCAATTTCTAAACATACATTGTTACCAGTGCCCACTGTGGGTGCCATATGATTCATAATCACTCGTTTCAGCTTTATGACAGCCTATGCCAAGTTTTATGTTTTCATGAGATTCAGTTTTTGTATGTGGTACAGATAGATTTTTAGCTTCTACCTTTTTAAATATCTGATAATTTGACTGATGTGAACAGTTCAAGCACTGACTATTTTAGAGAAAATTGCCCATGATAGGAGAAACTGTTGACTCTAAAACTTAACAAGGCTATTTTTTTGTTTTCACGCAACCTTTATTTGGACATGATACCAAGAACAAATCTGCTAACTGCAACGAGTTCTCGCGGTTGTATATCAACTTTTTATTCCCATCGAGTTTGCTCATCTCAAAACTCTGCCCCACGGCACCACAAGCCAGAGCACAATACAGTTTGCTGCTATAGTGTATGATCTTTGGGTTGATTTTATTATTTAATTTCATTTTTCAGTTAATTTCCCCCTCTGAAAAGATCAATAGACTAAATCTGTATTTAACTCACACACAATAGATATATTTCTTGAAGAGAAATGGTTTTATTTCAGATTTATTTTCTGCCATTTTTTTTTTTTGTCTAAAATTGCATTGTTTGAAATTTATGTATGTATATATATTTGACTTAAACTTTCAAGGAATAAATCAGTTGCTTGAGTTAGTTTTTTTGCCATGGACAAAATGTGATTCTGGTTTGTCTCTGGATGGTTAGTGGAATTTGTGTGTGTCCCTGTAAACAATTTGATGTCCCTCTGATCAACATTGAACAGTTTCATTTAAATGATACACAATATTAAAGTACAAAATTTGTAATAATCCATTAATCAAAATGACAATCCTAACTATTTCACCATATTGAGGTTTGTGGTAGGTAGCAAATGATAAATCTTTAACAAAACATAGACTTTGACTGCAATCCTAAATTAGCTGCTTTCTAATATGCTTCAGCTGCATAAAAAGCCAAAGACCAACTTAGATTTATAATGGCAATGAATATAACACAAAGAAGCAACAATACAGAGAAGAACCTTGCTGTAACCCTGTAAAAGATGTGTAAAATGTTAAGCAATTAGAAAGTGATTTATCTCGAGAATTCATTCAGGGTAAACTTTTAAAGGTACTCTGTGGAGTTTTTGACCACTGGTGGTGCTGTAGAGAAACGTTGAGTTGAGCGGGTTCTCACTCTACGAGCACGAGGATGAACATAGAGGACAAAACCTGAGAACAACACGGAACACAATTCTGTTGACTGCAGGGGGCAGTAATGTGAATCTCAACATTTGGTGTCATGGTAATGTGGCATGAAAGTGTTAATGAACCAATAAAAGATGATAAAACTGCAAGCTTATGCAAAAATTGCAGCTTTATGTGATGCACAGAGAAGCATTGAACATGTTTGTTAGATGCAGATAATGAATTTTGGTAAGAAATGTTTGAATGTTAACCTAACTGTGTTTACAGTGGAAACTCCATTGGGTACCTTTAAACAGTCACCACAGAAATAACATTGATAACAAGTTAAAAGACTCGAGATTGTAAACATGTCAAATAGGAATATTTATTTAATTGTTTGCATGATTTGGTTTTACTGAATATACCTTCCGATAAAAAGTTGAAAAATGATTTAATTCGCCCCTTTTTGGTTTAAATTTCAGTATTGCATTTCAATACTATACTACTAATACTACCTACTAAGGAAAACCCTTCAAGTCAATTTATTCAGTGCATTGGACAAAAATGTATTAGTGTGTGAAGATGCCTTTTTTTCTTTAGATAGGCAGTTTATATTTGATCTGTAAGCTGTTTTATTTTGTGCTGCATTGCTTGTAATCGTTGAGTGCACTAAATGTCTCTCTTATCAGCTCCCAGCCGCTTGTTGCAAACCTGTCAGGTGCTGACTCTAAAAAGGAACATTTCACGCAGTTTTTCTTTAAGGTAAATAAGAAACAAACAACATTTTCTTTGCATTGCGGCCATCGATAGGCCCTCGGCCCTGGACTGTCCTGTGTTGCCCCTGAATTTAACAGTTCAGGATTAAGTTCACTGTCTAATTACCCATTTATATAACCAACTCTCTCCACAGAATGAAAAATAGAGAAACTTGCTTTTTATTACTCAAAATTGCTGCAGCTGGAATGTTAGCAGATATTAACAGTGGCTTGGCTGTGATTTATCACATCTAGGTGTTTTTTGTTTTTTTTAAATCATTACAATTTCCATCACATCCCCGTTGCTACCCCAGCCGTCATGAAAACCGAACAAAAAAAAGACCCCAAGCATCTGCTCCCCTTGTTTTGCTTTTTCATGAACTGAAATACCTCATGACATTTATAGGAAGTGTTTTTGTCTTGTGTTATGTAGATTCAGACTGTTCCGAAAAGCAGTTCATGCGTGGAGACTTTAATGGCAGCGTTTTGTCTTGCGGCTCGCCCTCACAGAACTCATGTTTTTAACACTGATCTATTTGAATGGGATACGTCTGTGCTCATGTACAGTATTTTAACAAGTTGTGCTGATGTTAGGACAAAAAAGTGATGATTTAAGTGGCTACCGCAAATGACAACTTTTTTGAGTTACTAGGAACACTATTAGCCATGTTGTATAAGCTGCCCCCCCACCCACCACCCCACCCCCCAAAAAACGCCCCCGAATGCTCACCTGTGTAATTTAACTTGTCCACTTGTGTGACGCTCACTTAGCTCAAATCTAGAATTGTATTGAGAGTTCAGGGTTTTAGAAATGTGAGATGTGTGACTAAATGACAATAGTCATATGCACTGATCATTTGTGTAATCAGCTTTTTTTTTTTCTTTTCAGAAAATTGTTATTGTAGAGAAAAAAAAAAAGATTATAAAGCTATTTACAGAGTTACCTTTGGTTGCCTGGAATGCATCCTGTATATTCTTGTACGGAGGACTACCTGGCAGAAGTTTGAAGAGATTTTAAATGCTTGCGCCCTCTTGTACATATTGATGTACCTCAGTTGTGGCGTTTACTGTGTGACCCTTAGCAGTGGTGGTTCATTTGTCGCCTCGCAGGGCGGCCTCAGCCTCACTTTGCTGACCTTTTTCAGCTCATAAATAAGCTCACCGATTTGCCTTACCCAATCTCATGTTGCCCCCTAAAGTACTTGTTCAACGAAACACTATGAGGAGGAGTGATGCTGCTGACATTGCTCTCTCGCAGATTAAAAACTGTCCCCATATTAGGGTACTTAAGCTATCAACAAAGTGACTTTGTCCTGGTTCTCACAAGGTACAACTTTCAACCATTGCTGGTTTGTATGCCATTTTCTTTTCCCCATGTTACCTTATTGAATCTTGGTCTTGAAAGCTTATTTAATTTTTCACTGCAGATGATGTCATACTTTTAACAAATGCAAGTGTTTTAACATGGTAACCTCGTAAGCATTCAAAATGTGCATACATACATTCATGTCTGCTATATTTATGGTTACATTCGAGAATAGCTTTAGAGTGCTGTAGATAAGTATTGTCAATGTTGATTCAAATGCTTCTCAGAGGCCTCTGTGAGTGATTTTACAAAAGTTCAATAACTGTATATTTTGTATTATGTTCTAGCTCCAAAGGAATGGCAGAAAAAAAAAGAAAATGTTTAAAAAAGCTTTGTTCCCTGAACTAAATTGTACTATTTGTGTTGTCGATTGAACAAATTGCATTCCTTGCTTGTGAATTGATGCATTTCTCTCCCTGCCCCTTAAATCTTCTCCCCTTCTTTCCCTCCTTTCTTTCATTTTTTAGCCTTTGAAGTTTGAATAAAATTTCTAGTTTGCAGAATGTATTACTAAATAAATGGGTTGTCATCTTGTACCTCTCATTTCATCACTTTTTTTTTAATCTGTTTCGGCCTGTTGCACAAGTGAAACTTTCTACGATTGTAAAGAAAAAACAATAACTAGGGAAAAAAAACCTTGTGCTACTTAAACTTGCTTTTCAACAGTCATTGTGAGACGGCGGGGCTAACTTAAATGAAGATAATTTATATAGGGAAGGAAATGAATAAGCATTTATTCATTCCATTGTGCTGATCACTAAAATTCAACTCTGATCCTTTTTTATTAGTTACTACTTCTATCATTGATAAAAGTTTTGGAGTTGGGGGTCATGCTGGAAAAAATTTGAGAACCACTGCACCACTAAGTGTCAGACTCATACAGATGGAGTAAAGTTGTGTGTAGATCAACTGCATGCTGACACTGACACATTATGCTGTATGCCATGTAGCGCAGGCGTTTTAGTCGTTACACCTTTAAAAAACATACAAGTCGATTTAACAACACTCAGCTCTTCTGAGGGCATCTGTAAGATTATTAAAGACGTATCTAACATGTAGTTGTGCCTGTTTCACCTAATTTACTTATCAGTTTATTAGATACAATACATGTGGGCATGGTTACTAATTAATTTCAATCAATATAGCTCTTCTAGCAGTGGGTAATTTGACGTCATAGTCCCTGATTTAGCTTTTGAGGAATAAAGCACAATACAATATTCTAAAATATACGTAGACAAGCATCTGCTGTAAGACCAACAATTAAGAGCAATGACTGAAATAAGGCAAGAGTTTAAAAGGTAAAATATGTATGCTTTATAAAACATGTAACTGGGTGTTCACAGATTTGACTTTGTTTGAGCCAAAGTTTCACCTTAATATTGAAAGCATTAGAAGCAGCCAGGAAATGACATACAGAGCATTCTTGCACGGTCTGTATATGAACCAAAATATCGTTGCTTAAGTTGTATTTTGAATTATGTTGATAAATGTTTCCGTTTCTTTGCAAATATTCTACATTTTCTGATGATAAAATGGCTAAATATTTAAACAAAGCCATGCCTTTTTTGGCTACAGGTTCAGGAAATACAAACGAGCGTTAGTGGACGGAGTATTTTTTAATCCAGGGTGTTATTTTCAAGTGCTCTCAAAAAAAGCTTCAAGGCTTTCCAAACATCACCTGGTAATTATCTTTAGTAAAATCAATACTGAACTCTGCGACTCAGAATCTGACGAGCGGCACAAACAAGGGGGGGCCCTCCTCATGTTACACATTCAATCTCGGTGTCTGACTCAATGCTTCAGTTTGTGTTTGATAATCAACAATCCCTTTCAGCGCTGCATGCTTGGAGCCCCACCAGCTCTCCAAAGCACCGAGGTGTTGTCAACTTATCTGGGTATCAGTCGTGTTTGTCTGCCTGCTTTTCTGTCAGTGTGTGGTGAGTGCATGCAAGGGGCTTGAGCTCAGAGGATGGGGCAGGGCAGACCACGGCCACTGGGATTAAGAACCGTGGGAGGGATTACTTTAAATGTCAACATAATGTCATGAGCTGTGTTAGAAGGTCAAACGTTCAAACGGTGCTCAGTGGCGAGCAGTTAATAGATCAGGTACAATTTGGATTGTTGTGGCTCCTGTGATGAATTGACTGGCATGCTAAAACCAGCCTCTTTTATTTTTTTTTGGACATGTTTTTGTGTGTTATTCGATGTTAGGTGTATTATGCAGTTTGAAGTTTTTGTTCCTGCGGTAACTGTTAATATTGCTAAATTGCATCTAATTGTATATTTTAAAGATTACCTTTATCTAAATGAGTGGCTTTCTCTTTTTAGTTATGGAACGAAACGCCTCCTATGCTGCAATTTCTCTTTTTTACTCAACTGATCGATGTAAAAACAGCATCCTAATCAGGCAAGCAGCTAGCCAGAGGGGGGCAGTGTTAATAGCTGAGACAGATTAGAAACACCAGCTGTAACATTCACACTCAAATAAAAGTTAATTGATGGTCATTGTGTATTTGTTATTAAGTAGATGTTGATGACAGCTTTTAGTTGCATGAAATAACAGCATTTAACACGTTTGACTTTTAAGGTGTCCATCCAGTAAATTGTGGCACATTTGTCATCCACATGTAAGCTGTTAATGGTCATCTCCGCTGTGGTGTGGCTTTTAGCTTCTTTGTGTTAAACGTGTCCCCTTTTTTATGAAAAGCTGGCACACATTATTTAATAAATTGAGCAAAATCATAACTCCTATTTCAAACAAGCTTTGTTTTGTAAGCGTGTTCGTGCCCCCTTTGAGCTATTTGCATGTTGGGAACTGCACAAAATGTGAGTCATTAGATCTCGGGCCACCTGTGCACCCCTAATGAATCACGCTGCCCTTATATTCCACCACATCAAAAAAAAAAAAAAAAGAAAAGGAAAAAAAAGAAATGAAAAGCGGCCACATCGGCAGAGGCCATCATCAAATGGAGCTGGCTCGTCATCTGCCTGCCATTGTTTAGCGCATGTCATGCTCTGCTTCTCGTGGCGGAAAAACCCATTTGAGCTTGACTAATGCAGCCATGCAGACGCAGCAGTAAAGAGGTGGGGGTGGTGGAGCACACCGCCTACACTGTGTGGATGGTCTCTGCACTGAGGTCACTGAGCTCCACATTTGCTAATTTGCTTTGGAGTGCACTTGGAGCCAGATTTTTTTTCAGGGTTGCTCTGTAAATAGGAGGGATTTTTTTTGTGTGTGTGTGGATTGAGTTAAGCGCAGGAGAGCAAAGGAAGGGACGTCTTTTTCGAAAGGTGTCTCGTGGTCGAGGCGTAGCTCAATTAGGATCAAATCTGACAAAATTTAGTCCGTCCTCCATCGCTGCTTCTCCTTGCTCCTCCACCCGCCATGCTTTCCATCTCCATTTCCTCTTTCTGTGAGTGTTCTCGTCGCCCGAGGTCAGTTTGTCACAGAGAACACAAGCTTTTCTCACTTGGTTGCTGCGATTCAATGATTGGTGTGTACAAACAAGCATATCAAGCAGGGATGACATGCACCCCCCTCACACCCTCAAGCCCTGCTCTACAGACATCAAATATGTCCTTCCTGCTCTCTCTCTCTCTCTCTCTCTCTCTCTCTCTCTCTCTCTCTCTCTCTCTCTCTCTCTCTCTCTCTCTGTCACTTACACCGAGTGTCCCCTGCATGAGGTGGGTTACACAAGCTGCTGCCCTGGGAATCCCGGGCCAGCTCATTATCCTGCACCCCTGAGACACAGCTCACTGTAAATTAGGACATCAAGCGATGCAGGCTTGTTAGCGAGCCACAGATACACTCATTACCATCAGCACCTTTCCTTGTTAGAGCCTGTATCAGCATTCGCTTCCGCCACCACGTCGTGTCCTGACGCTCCTCTGCCCTGACTGGAAGGGTTAGGATTTATGTCAGCTCTAGCCAGCAGGTCAGTGCTGTTGTGGTTGAGATATGCAACTGATTGATCAGTGGTGGCGGGAAGCCGTGGACTTTGTTGACAGCTGGCCACTATCTCCGCCACTCGTATCCATATTTCATTGTGTGGGAGAGAGAAAAAATAGCCCCTTGCTTAGAATAACTCGTCTGTCAAGTGGCTGACTAGTTGTGTGTCAAAGCTACAGGGGATGGACAGAAAAACTGAAACCCTGTTTGATGCAACGAGAAGGTCTACAGTAGACCCAAGGAAAAAAAATACAAATTCCAGAACTCCCAGGGGCGACCTACTCTACACAACAGGCCAAGCAATGAAAACCAAAAAAGAAAGAGAGTGATATCTAAGCAACCAAAGTAAGGAAGAATAAAAAACATTACTCCAAATTAAAAAAAAAAATACCTCTGACTCAACTCCACGTTGCCGGGATTCGTGGTGATATATCTGTATCCAAACCCAATGTGGATCTGTTCTGGGCCGAGACCCATCCTCCATTCAAGGTTACCGGAAATGTATCCTGAAGTTAAAGTGTAGTCCTGGTGGCAAGGTGCAACCTCCATGGATCAGACTTGTTCATCCCCAGGATGCACAATCAGAGTGGAACTGACGCCTGGCCCTGTACAGACCTGGTATAAACATGCGTCTTGAGAGATCCAATCACAAGTGGACAGCTTTAAGTACAAGTGTGTCTGGGCCAAATGTGACAACATTCATTTAGCAATGTGTACGCACATGTGTCCTGGGCCACACTGAGGACTGTCTACACATCTGATTTCCTCTGTGAAACAAGAAGAAGCCACAACAACAGGCATCTGTCTGCCAGTCCCGTTCTTGTGAACGCGATATATCAAGAGGGAATTTTACACAAATGTTTAATAGGATAAAATAATGACATTTTGTCAAAGGTCAACTGACATCAGAATGTCTAGCGAAAAATGTTTTGTTCATCATTCACCCAGGAACAGCAACTTGACTGATGCACGGAGGCATACAACCGGTAAAACACGGTAGTTTTAATCTGTTACTCTCTCATTTAACCCAACTTTATGCAGGAACAATATAAAAATTACAGGTGCAGCAGTTTAATTCTGACAAAATCGTGTTAATTGATATTCATCTCAATACCTTTAGCTCATAAGTCCCTATGTCATTGTGATTTACACCTGAATCACTGCAAACACAGCAAAGTCATTCAATGTGGCAAAGTCCTAAAAATCATGGCTTAGCTGCAGCAGCAAAGAAGGGCAGTGGTCACAAGAAGGTGCCTCTGAAAGACTGTTGTATTTATTCAAACCCAACCACAAAATACAGCCTCAGAAAATGACCATTGATGTCTGAAAAAAACCCTGCAGCGTTCTCCGCCGCTCTGTAGACACAGGGGCGAGATGGAATTGTTTGTGCGACATGGGTTAAATACCTAGTCAATGATAAGGTTTTCTCGAGTGTTACTCCTCTATGGCCAGGCATTTCTAAAAGCATACAGTATTTGTTCAGTACATTTGTCGCTCTCTTCTTTCAATCCATACCAGCAATTTTCTTCATTACTCTGTTTGTCAAAGACCAACTATTGTCTTTTACTGTGAAAATGTATTGATGCGACTGATAGCAAATTGTTTTTCTTTTGTAACTGCGCAGACCTTTTCTCATTTCTAGCATGCTCTCTCCTCGCTCTCTCATTGGGCTGTGGTGAGATGGAAATGTTCACGACTGTCAAGGTGTATGTAATAATGCCGCCGTCAACAGGCCCCTCAACCATTCATGGCTTGTTTTTTTTTCTCTCTCTCTTTTAGAAAAATGATAACATCACAAGGTGTTATTGTCCTTCTTGTTTTTTTCATACTGGTTCGTCTTTTATAATCTGCTCTGCATGCTTTCTGACATCTGGTAGCATGCAGCCCGTGGGTGATTGAGTCATTCCACTGCGCATGCTGGCACTTCACTTCATCTGTGTCTGTAAACTCCACTTCATCTGCATCCTCCTCTTCTCCTCCTCAGGACCCAGACATCCTCTTCTTCCGTGGTTTCAGCTAAAACAAGAACTAATCAGAGGATGTCGAGCGAGCATTTGTTGCCTCGTGTTTGTCCATTATTATCTACTCTGTCTTCATCATCTATTGAATCATACACTTACTCATCTGATCTCCCCAACTAGTCATTCTCCATATATATTTTTTTTACCCATCACTCATTTTACACTTGTACTAATTTAAATACTTTTGTGAGGATGGGAATTTACCCCCTGAGGTAATTTGATTTCATCATGCAAATGTTACATTATTTTTTAGTGGGAAATTGATTGGAGAAGAGCCGACAGTTCAATCACAGCAGTACGGTGTTCTTTAAATGTTTATTGAACAGCAACACATCAGAAAGGCCATTTTCTAAGTCATTTGTTTTGAGTCTCCATAAGGGCTTCAAGTAACAACTGTCAATTTCTCAATTAATTGATTTGTTGTTTGGTCTATAAACAATCCAACTACCAAAATTGATGTTGGCAAAATATGTTTCCATAAAACCACAAATATGTTAGAACTATGTCTCTTTATGTTCAACTTTGCTTCGTTCGGTTCAGTTTTCATTTTCTCTTGTCTCGATGCTGTGCTTATGCTCTAGTTAGGTTCAGGCTCAAAATCCAATTGGTCAGGGTTTAGAAAAAACATTGTGTTTTGGCTTAAAATACCTGTTTTTGTCGCAACAAACACAGCTGGTGATGTCATAGAGTCTCTTTCAAAACAGCTGGTTTTGTCACCACAACCATGGCTGCAGATGGCCCGAAACTCAAACCGTGGTCCCTGGCTTTGCGGCCTTGACATCTTGGACTCCACCACCGTCTCCTTGACCCCCTGACATGAAACTCAGTTAAAAAACGTTTAATGCGTAATGTGATATGACACATTTTGTGGAGATGTCAGTAACTGCTATCATTTTATCCTGGAGACTGGGCTGTCATAAAAGTATTTCCGAAAGCCTTGAACATCTTGTTTTGTCTACAACCCAAAGAAACTCAGTTTACTGTCAGAGAGGAGTGAAGAAACCAGAAAATATTCACGTTTAGGAAGATGGAATCAGAAAATGTCTTTCCCCTTGAAACCTAATTAAATTGATTAAATTGATTATCAAAATTGGCAATTCGTTTTCAATGAGACACCTCATCAATTACTCGTTGCAGCTCCAGTCTCTGTTACAAGTTCAGTGGTTCCAGCATTAACTTACTTGCAGATTGGATGAATACATTAAAAATTAGTTTAGGTAAAATGTTCATTTTGGCTGTCATACCTCTCCTGCGAAGTTAAGTAAAAGTAAAAAAAAAAAAGTTGAGAGGACAGTGCAGAGGCCTACTGCTCAAATAGAAGCAGTTGAGCAGCACAAAACTGAAACTCACCACAACTAAAAGGAAACTGGAAGACAGCATCAATAAACAGGCTGCTAGGGAAACGACACCTGCAGTGTAAGATTGCCCTGTATGAGAAGACTCTGAACACGGCATCTGGTTTATTCCACATTCTGATGAGCTTGTCTTATTTAACATTTAAAATTTTAGCAACTCATTTCTGTGACAATTCTTATCATTGTTCAAATAAACCACAGAGTATTTAATAGATTTAAAATACCCAAATAACTACAGTACAAAAAGAAAATCTCACTTTCTCAGGGTGTCTCACAGCTGGGCACCACTTACAGTTACGTAATAGAAGACCCATCTGTTCTAGCTAAATGCTTGCTTTGTTTTTATTTTGCGCTTCATGACGAGTTGCCTTTGTTTCTGATCAGATCAGATCTTCCTCTGACAAAAATGTAGTCACTTTGGTCTGTGTACATTTCTATCCCTACACCAGAATCAGGCAATTCTGTTTCAAAGGAACCAAGTTTGGAGTGACTTTCCATAGAAAGACCATGTTCCGCTCTAACAGTGTATTTGGTCTCAGTGTGTGTGAATTTTTGACGTAAGGATGAGGCTATTTTAACACCTTGCAATCATGTTATGTGTTAACAGCCATTATGCTGCCAGTATGTGGAGCCAAGTGGGTCACGCTCCTTAGGTTTTTCCTGGTCCATCCCTTGGAACCTAAAATTGCAAGAAGGGTCGTTACGTCACTGAATCTTACTTGGTGCCAGCTGCATGGAGAAACACAAACTAAAACTCAACAAATCTACGTTGTATGACTTCTGATAAAGAAATGGCTCCAGAAAAAGAAAGAACACACTTCAGAGAGTACGTTAACCGTTCATTTTTTTTATAGGCATGTTGTTCATGCCTCGCTTTTTGGCATCAAGGCCCTTGTTCGCAGTGTAATTGCAGTCTCATCAGCGATGTTTAGTCAGACTGGCCCCATTTGGTTACAATATTAGCAGCCCTGTCAATTATTTGAAAAGGAAAATCAGTGGTTTACCTTCTCACTGGCGTGTGTTCTTTCATTTTCTGGTGGCATTTCTTCATCAGAAATCATACGACGTAGATTTGTTGGGTTTTAGTGTGTTCTCTGTGTGTTTTAGAGATGTAATGACCCTTTCTTCTTTTTTAGGTTCCTCGGTCCATCCCGTGACTCTTCACTGAATAGTCTATGGGTAAATTAACAATGGTGCTGAGCTAAGTTGCTGATTCCTGGGCTGAATCTCCCAGGTTGACAGGTACCAGGTGTTTTTTTTTTTTTCGACCACAGAATATTGAACCAACACAGCCTGTGGATCAGCACTTATGAGTCCAAAAGTCCAACACTGTAGTGAATTGTACTGTGCTGTATATTGTATATTGCTGTATATTTCCAGGCCATTTTCGCGCCCTGGGGGATTGGTAGGAACGTCTCCGACATTGCTCTGTCTGAAATGTGTGCTCGCCAATAAAACCTTGAACACAGTCACTCTATTGTACTTTGTTTCATGTGAAAGCATTTACAACTGTATGTGTTAGGTCAAGAGTGAATTCAGGTGAGGTGACCTCTCATCATCTAAGAGTTTAAGTGCCTTCACTGTCCTTGTCGCTGTCATTACTCACTGCTATATCTCTCTTCCTACTTAACACAAATACACGTATTCTCATATAACGCACTTCCAGTTGCAAACACCAAATTAAGCGGGAGCGAGAGTGAATAAAGGTCAGGAACTGAGCGGCAGTTCTCTGAATTAATTTACATTCATGTTTTCGTTGTGTACAGTCACAAAGTGAAGGTGACATTAAATGTCAGCCTTAAAGAAACGATGCTGCATATCAGTGAGATAAATTGTTTTCTAATTGAAGAAGCTCTTATTTGAATTTCCATGCTCATACACCGGATTGTACCAACATAATTCAAACTATACATTCTCTCAGCTGAGATATTTCACACAAGGACACCTTTTTTTCTGTCTTTTCTTGTTTTCAAAGCAATACTGCAAATCACATTTGTCACATATCGTCATTTTTCTTAGCATATAATGAAAATTTAAAAAGGGACAGCCTGTTTCTTTATTCAAGCCCTTCATAAGAGGAATTGAAAGGTTCTCTTCATTTGTTTAAGTATATTTGCATCCATTTAATTTAGCAGAGGATGGAATGTATATGAGAAGGTCTTTCTGAAAGTGAAGGTCAGAGCGTGGTTGTAGATACATGCCACTGAACTTTCTCAGCCTTATATCAAAACGTGTATGGAAATGGCAGCAGTGTCATGAAGAGGAAGGTTATATAAGTCATTTTCATTTAGTAGGCAAGGTATCTTTGTCTTTACATGCCACACTGGCATTGTGCAAAAAAATTGATACCGCAGAGGTTTAGGCAAATAAGAAGCTCAGTGTATGAGATTAATTAAGTTTCTTAGATTTACGTGACATTTGGCTTATTTGAGCACATATCCCATCTTGGACAAGACATTCATCCAACACACTGTTGAGGGAAAATATCTTTTATATCTTATCAATTTTTTTCTGCTGCCAAATTCACTAATCCATTAGTAATTTAAATCTTAAATCAGTGGGCCACTGCTGTACCATCGGCTGGTAATGTACGCAGGCAAAATAAGTTTATTGTCCATTCAAGGTTTTCACGGAACAAAGGAATCCCGCATGCCTCTTCTTCCCTGTCAAGGCACCACGCTGCTCAGGTGCATCATGGTCCTGTTCCTGCCCTTCTACCTGTGTAACCCAAGGTGCCCACAGTATTACCCAAATTCCCATATAAACACAAAAACAAAACAAAATAGAAATAAAATAGAAAAAAAACTAAATATGCTTAACAAGGAACTAATCAAACCAAACAAATAACTGGCAAAAGAAAATACTGTTCAACTGTAATCTAAATAAACATGAGGATTATTAGAAAAAAAGCACTTGTTAATAGCAAAATGATTATTAAAGACAGCAAACAAATAGCTCTAACAGAACATAAGAGCAGACCTGTTTTCAGACGAATCCAACACATGTCAGGCAGATGAGCTGTTGTGCAAATAATAAATTATTATTAATGCAGTTTTGAAATCTGGTCTCCAAGGCAGTGGAAGTTTAAAAAGAATGTTTAATCCGTCAGCCTTTGATACATTTCATATTGAATACAGTTTTCTCGATTTTACGGACACAAATCAGACAAAAAGTTGCAGAGTGCAGGAAAAGGTGCAACATTTCTGTGTGCTTTTCAATTTTAAAGAGAAATTACCACAAAACCTTGATTGTGATTTTGACATAGGATTATACAAGTTACATAAATTATAACAAATGACTCTGGAATTAAATATAAATTTGAAGGGTTTGAAAGTGGTTTTGAACCTGTTAAACGAAGCACGACTTCTTCTGTATGATAAAACTCCATGGTTCATGTGGGGCGGCCTGTGTTGGCAAGAATTTGGCACCATTCAGCCTCTCGCCACCCAGCACAAACAGCCCCTTTCTCCCTCTGCAGCAGTAGTAGTCATTGAGGCATCTTCTGACTTAACAGGGAATTATTTTGTGTTTGTCAATGACTATCACTCTAATTTGGCCACAGACGTCTTGGCTGAAAGGGGTTTTCCCCATTCACCACTATCCATGCGAGGAAACGACTATTTTGGGACCATGCCTCACTTGTATAAAGACACACGTGTTATTGCCCCGTCTGAGCCTCATACACAAACACAATTCATCGACAGGTGTGGGAGGAAATATTTTTTCCTCTCTCCACTGAGGGATGTTACGTTTGGAGTGTGTGGGGTAAGTGTGAGAGAACAAAAGTCGCTGGCGAGGGGTATTCAGCCTGCAGGAGGATTTGGTCGCTCAGCAAGAGGAAAGAAGAGAGGGAAGCCTTGATACAGCTGTCTGTGCAGAAGCATTTCGACAGCTGAATTATGCACATATTTGCTCCTCAATAAATATTGACATTTGACAATCAGCAAAGCGTACGTATGAGAGTCAGTTTCAATTAACCTTTGTACAAGTCACCATACCGACTTGTTAATGTAAGAAATCTACAGATGCAGAACAATGCTTGACTTTTTGTAGGCTCCTTCTTAAAGGAAACAAAACTTGACTTTCGCAATGCACGGTGGCCACAAAGGCAGAAAGTGTTAAAGTACTGCATATACTGAACATAAAAAACATTCATGTGAAATCTTAAATGTGCTTTGAGGAGAGATTAAAGTTGCTGCTTTGACTTGCGACGGTGTGACTTGAATTGGAGCGGAAGATAATGTGAGAGGCACATGAATCTGTATTAGTGGTATGTTGATTTGTAATGGTTTTTTCTTTAATCTCTTTGATACCTTTCATTTGAGATTTGGGATGCTTGGCCTTGCCATCAGCAATATTTTATATATTTTTTTCCCTCCCAACATCATGCTTCAATCCCCCTTGAAGGATGTTTTATGTAAAATATGCTTTTTGTACCCTGGAAAGACATTTAATCAAGATTAACCTTGGTATTTTAGTAGCCATTGGACTAGGTTTGTGGGGTTTCATAATGGAAGACAATTAAGCACTACTTTCAGTGCTGAGGATCTGCTCTTGAGAAGAAAAAAAAACATATATTTCGAGCAAGAATTTATTGCAGGTTTTTAAAGGACTTTCTTCTTTTTTTTTTTTTTTTTTTTATTGGGTCCATCATGAAGCATTTTGAATAGCCCCACCTAAAGCCAGTAATATGACTTTGCTGCTATATTTTAGATTTGATTTACCTAAATTTGTATAGGATAGGGGGGAAAAAAGGTTTGAACTGCTGTTTAAGCTGTTTAAAATGCAAAATGTTATTACAACAGAGAAAGTTATTTAGTCAAAAAGCATCCTCGCTTTAATAGACAAATTGAGCTTTTTATGGACTCCAAGGCCGGTTTGGTTAATAATTATTTGTTCATTTCAGTTGCCACTTATTTCGATTTTTTTTTTTTTTGCCATTAAACTAAACTTCAAATCGTGACTTTATCCATCCCGACGTCTCCGCACTCAGTAAATTAAACCTCCTCTAAGGACTCTAACTTCGCCCAATAAAATGATGTGTGTTTTTGTCCAGAATACTTCACCTTGTTTTATGAAATACTTTAATCAGTACTTGTAGCAGCCTTTAGCCTGCTGGAAACGTGGCAGCAGGGGAGCACTGCTCTTGTGAATCTTCATTCATGGTTTTCAGAGCATGGCACACTCGAGTATCCTCACATTGTCCGCTAAGAAAGTGCAGAGAAAATAGTTTTCCTGGGTGGTCCGACTCATTAATACACTCCGCACTTCTTGATTTACGGCTCACAGTTCAACTGCTGCCAATTAACGTGAAAACACGCCAGAAAAAGGGAGGAAAATGCAGAGAAAGAGGGGGAGTGAGAGCAGGAGGAGGAGGAGGAGGAGGAGGAGGAGGCCACGGAGTTTCCGCCACAAAACTGAGTCAGCATGAACCTGCCCTCCACATCAAGGTAGGACACCAGAAAACTTACAAAAACTTACTTACAGAGCAGCGCCCATAAAAAAATGATCCGGCTGCAGAGTTAGCATGTAGCATACCAGCTAGCTTCTTGACGTCTTAATTTCGTGCGCACGCGACGACCTGAGCTCCTGCGAAGGCCTGTTTTAAAGTGCTTTCAGTGCACGAGACAGGCGTCTTAAGTTATGTTGTAATGACGTGTAAGTGCTATGTTTTGGGTTTTTTTTTTTTTTACATTTTATTTTAAAACGTATTAACTAATTTTAACACGGGTACTTATCGAGAATAAAATAGGAGACCAAGTTGAAAACCAGCTGGACAAATCATTCGCTCGTTTTGAAACGAGGCAGCGACAAAGTGTCAACTGTAATGTCACCGTGAGTGCGCACATCACTGTTTTTCAAATCAAATCGACCTTTTTTAAAAAAAAAAAAAAATCCTACACCTTCTCTTTATATTTCGTTGGATTTAATTTTTATTGAATTGACCGTGTGCTGACACGCCAGTGTGTGTTTCTGTATCATACCCAAACATTATAGTGATATGTTAAGGATGCAAAGTCATAAATAAAACTGTTTACCATGATTTTTTAATGGCATGAGTCAGATGTAGTTCAGGTTTATTATTTCTCATCATCCAGTTGTATTAAATCATAGCCTTAAGGCTTCCTGTGCTGTATTTAAAAATTGCAATGGAACTGTCTGTGTAAATGTGTAAATTAAAACACATTTCATTTTGATTCATCACTCTGCATCATCTGAAAACACTCAGAATTGTGAATTAACTTCGCTCCAACACTTTAAAGAAGGAATCATGAAATGCAAAAGCACCCTGCTATAAAGGAACTTGCCCTTATAACAGCTGTCATCAAATTATATTTCAGTTTTCATCTAATGAGGCTGACTTAATGTTATGTAAGTTTCTTATAGCTTACTTTGAGTGATCACTTTGTATTGACTGACTCAGGACTGAAAGTTCATGTGCACATATTTTTGTGATGTGACTTGGTGTCAGTGTAAAGTGATTATTTTCTTTCTGTTTGCTTTCACCCCCCCCCCCCAAAAAAAAAAAAAATCAGCAGCTTCCTTCCTGCGGAGGTCGTGCACTGTTGCATGGTACCCTGTGACCTTGTCAAAAGCAATCACGGCAGTAACGCACGGCTATAGTTTTCCTCTCATCTTAAGACATAATCTCTTTAATTGGTGTCAAAGTTGGGGTCCTTATGGTGAAAGTCCTGAAAATACCCACACAGACAGACACGCTCACTTGTTGACACTTAAAAAAAACTGCACAAATGCAACAAGATCTTGTCAGTGTGGTGCTGAAACTTGTTAATCTATAGTGGGAGGAAGAGGAGGAGGCGGGGGTGTTACTGCAGGCCCTCTAGCCACTCCAGTCTGACAGGATCCTTCAACTTAAGTCAGTTCCGTCTGACCCCTCAGACCATCGAGCCTTCCTCTCTACACCTGCTCAGTCCCAATAACACAAAAGATTTACATTTCATTTCACACCCAGAGGAAGACAGTTACCTCATCATGGTGTGTGAAAGCCCTGTTGTCCAAATCACCATTTATTTTGATTGTTAATTCATTCACAATGGTTTTTCCTTCATTGACATATTAATTATTTAGTCTGGCAAAAGTCATACAGCAGTCAAAAACCACTCTAGTCACCGGGAGCCCAAGGTGACTTCTTCAAATTGCTTGTTTTGTCCGACCATCAGTCCAAAACCCAAAGTTATTCAATTGCAATGATTCAAAACAGAGAAGAATTCTGAAAATTAAATGCGTCGCTGGTACATTTTCACTCAGTTGACAAATTAATTCACATATACAGTGACTTGACAAAATATTCTGTGAGGTGATAGAATTTTTTTTATCAGTTTTCTGCTATTTTTTTCTATCAAGGGAGTTTTAACATTCCATGTAGACACAAAAAAAAACAAAAAAAAACAACATATGAATCAATGGGCAGGACTGCTCGTTGTCAGGTATTAAGTTTACGAGAGTAGCTTAAAATAGAGACTCCCATTTGTTGATGTAATCTGTAAATGTATATTATGTCCAAGCTAATATGTATGCAGTATCATATAACAGCTCTGCAGTAAATCCTATTCTGCATGAAGGAAATAATGTTAAAACTTTTTTAGAAAAATTCTTCAGCTCTATGATCATTTTGGAGATTTTATCGCAAATCTGCAACCTCCAAATCGACCATAAGTTGATTCAACCCCTCTTTAAAACTGTTCACATACAGTAATAACATGCATGAAGTTAGACCGTAATGCAGGATCATTGTATTAGAATGCTCTAGCGATATAAAAATGAACATACACAGATAGTGGATTTTATGCTTCATGCTGGCAGGCATCCCCGCAACCCATATAATTCTATAAATCCTGTGAGCAATACCATGAGCCAGGATCATAAAGGACTCTGCCATTGCACTTGCACATGTTGGTGTTTGAAGGGAAAACCACGGTTCGCCGTCAGGGTGACATGAGCTGACCCTCCATCCAGTCCTCTGAGACACACACCTAAAGAAAACACTTGTATATGAGTGAGCAGAAGTCAACCCTGTTTCTCCTCACCTGTGACCACTGAGCAGACTCACGCTTTATCAAGGGGTCTCCAAGGGATGCCTGGAAAAATGAGGCCGACTTAAACCAATTAAATCACTGAATGGATGTCCATAGGGAGGGTGAGAGGATACCAGGCGGGAACGTAGACACGTCAACTCATGGCATAAATCATGTGAAACATGACATTAAAAGTATCAAAGAATGCTACTGGTAGGCTGTTTGGCACAGTGCAACCCTCTCACACAGCAGTTAAACCAATTGGACTTCAGCTCGGTGTTGTTTAAATTCTCTCTTTTCCCGGCTTCGAAGTTCACCTGAATGTTCCTCACCTTTGCCACAGGAGAGCAGCAAGGAGAAAAAAGGGAGAGCCGGATGAATGCGGAAAACACACGTTAATAAAACAGGAAATTGGGGGGCTAAAAAGTGCAAATAATCACTGGATGTGAATGTGTCCATTGAGGCACTCTTTTGGGTGCTAGCCCGATGCTCCCACTAATGGTCTGTTTCACTGAAGTAGCACCAGGAATGCTAACCTTCTCAGCGCTTCACAACTCAGGGCAAGCATGGCAGCACTCCCATTTGTGTGTGTGTGCGTGTGTGTGTGTGTGCACCTCACTGTCATTATCCTTTCTCGGAGAGGGGAAAAGAAAAACTCATTCTAGCATACACTCCCATCCTGTAATGAACAGGGTCTACATATTTATGTTTTTGCCAGAGAACACTTGAAACACAAGAGGGGTTAAAGTAAAGAGTGGGGAGGTCCACTTTGGACCATTTTCAATATTTCCCCCCTCTGTGCCCCATAGGGCAAGTGAGGGGTTGCTTCTTTACAATAATCAGGTGACCAGAGGAAAATAGTGTGGCCTTAACAAGCCCAAATTAAAAAAGAACATCATTTTCATTATGCAGTCAAACACAATTACAAGCAAATGTTTTCTCTGTGGAGCTGCCCCTGCTTTCAGGGTCTTTGTCCCTCTCTCCTTAGTGTGTGCAGAGAAAGGCCCCGGTGGTCAATGGGCAGCTGAGTGGCGTGTTCAGCGGAGGCCCACATCCTTAGCCCCCAGTGCAGAATGCGTTTTGTTAGAAGAGCAGCCATACATTCTGAGCAGATTTGTTGAATTAGAGAGCGCAGCGGGAGCCGGGGAAGCGGGGGGTAAGTGATGGGGAGGACTTGTTGCTAGGTGACTGACATACAACTGCAGCATGCCAGTTTTCAGAGCTTGGCACTCCTTGTCTGTTTTCCTTTTTATATTTTGTTTTTTTCCTTCCACCTCCACCTCCCTTCCCCTCCCTGCTCCACCCTCCCATCAATTCACTTGTCTAGCTCTCCTCGTTTCTGAAGTGTGGATAATAAAATGAAGAGAAAATAGACAGAACCGGGGGCGAATCATGGAGGATTCTGCAGCACACCTCTAGCACCTACTAAGAACCTAGTCATCAGCTTTTCAACTGCGTCGATACTTAAAAACCTTACTGCTGCTAAGTGTTGTGGGAAAAGAAAAATGCTTTTATGGGGAAAGTAAAGGTGGATTCCTTCTTTCTAATGCGCTAGTTAGTATACAATCTGACATAAAGCATTAGCCTCATGGAGACATTTTGCGCTATCAGCAAAAAAAAAAAAGCTTATTCCTAGGGCTGCTAAGTGACACACAAGGACAGGCAGGATTTCTCTGAGCCCCTACCTCCCTGCAGGCATTGCTGTGCAGGAGATTTGCCATTTGAAAAACTGATATTTTCAAGTGTAATCCAAGATATTCTCACCTCTTCATTCCAATCAAGATTCAGTCAATAATTAGAGCCAGTATATTAGGTGAGATATTAAGATTTTCTGACACACATTGAGTTTCCCTGAGCAAACACTTCCATCGGCTCTCCCCTCATTCGATAAGTGTGTTGTCCGTCTCCTGACTGCCTGACTTAGCAGTCCGACCACTTACCTTGTCAACCCCCGTAACTGCATGTCAAGCATCTCAGCATTTCACTTTCAAGGGGGACCATCTTACAGTAAAGAGTAACGTGGAAACTTTTTCTTTTTGTTTCTTGGCTCTAATTTTCCACATACATTTCTCTTAGAGCTGCAAAGATTAATAGATCAGGTAGTAACTAATATATTAATCCCAAACTTTTTTGATAATTGATTAATTTGTTTGAGTAACTAAAAAAAAAGAAAAGTAAAAAAAATCTCTGATTCCAGCTTCTTTGGTATGAATGTTTTGTGTCTTTCTTTGCTCCTCAGTGACAGTAAGCAGAATATCTTTGGACTGTGGACAAGAAAAAAGACATTTGAGGACATCATTGATCGACATTTTTCTCTGTTTTTTAACATTTAATAGACCAAACAACTAACTGATTAATCAAAACAAAAAAATCAACATAGAAAATGATGGTAAATTGCAGCCCTTTATGTCTAAAAGTGGTGGGCTATTTTTCTAGTAGATAAATAATCCAAAAGATTGAACCAAGTATGTGTACAATAAGGTTTTACGTGACAAAGGTGTCAGTACTGAGTCACAGTCAAGTGAATAATGTATTTGTGATTTTCATATATGTGTGCAGCACTTCTGTCGTCGAGGGTATTCAAAATAAAAAGCATCGACTGAGGCTGCTGGTGCTGCCGATTGTGGAGAGGCATTACCCGCACACTTCGTCTCTCCGTTTGCCTGAAAATGTATTGCACTTTCAGAAATAGACTTTTTCCCCCCCCATTCATCTCTGAACATCACGTATTCATTCTATGCCAGCGTAGGGTGTAGAGATTCAGGGCCATCAGGATTTTTGATTTCCCCCACGGTGTCGCATTTATTTGAAGCTCCGTCTGAAGGTCAAAACCAAATACACCCAAATGAAAAAGCCATTGTTGATCTGTTTCTCCACCTCGTGCTTCCCTATTCCTTTTCACCAAGAAAGCATCTTTCTTTCTTTGTGCTGCCGGAGGCTTATGAGACTATCAGGGCACACCTGTGCCCTGAGGAAAATTCCCCTGCTCTCTCTAAAGCTGTATTATTCAGCACAAGGCCATGACAGTCAGTGTTTCTAAAAGCATTTGGAAGATTTTAAATGGTGATGCTAAAAACTGTCAGGAACCCACTGAGATACACAAAGAAGGAAGATACACTATACAATAGCTTCCTTTTATATGTGGCAGGCCAACAAATTGTCTGGATCAAGATATAGGCTTCATGTTTGATAGTAAAAAAAAAACCTTTGATATAGCTTCCATAAGAGAAAGAGGCAGAGAGGGTGAGTTTTCCCGAGAGGATGAGATATGTTGTTTTTGATATGAGCAACAAAGACACGTACACTTACAGTCGTACAGTCATCATAACAGTCATTTATCTGGGCTTTTCAGGATTTTTGAGACTTTTTTTGTCCCTATTTTGGCTCATTTTTTCAGATCAGTTTGTTGAGATGAACAGTTTCATTACATGCATTTTTACATTAAGGGATGACAGTCACAGCCATTTACTAAATTCTGTTTTATTAAGTCCATAATATTTATGAACAAATTAGACCAGCAATAAAAATGCGTAATATTAAAAAATTAAGATTGGATTATCAGCCACATCTCCTTGGCCAAGCTCCATACACCTTCCATTGACACCGTCTCAGGTTTTACTGGCTCAGCTTCCCTCTTGCTGCCGTCAATGCTGATGTGCTGCAGCGTGCCAAACTATTTGGCAGGACTTGAATCAAACTGAATGCTGATGAGACTGCAAACAAACTGGTATCACATTCTTTAACAGTCGCACAACAGGTGTGTTTTTATATATATATATATATATATATATATATATATATATATATATATATATTTTTTTTTTTTTACCTACCTTTAATTACTCAGTCCAACCTTTTTATAGCTGTTTTCGATACGGATCTTTCTTCTTGGACCGATTGAAAATGAAATGGTAATTGCACCAAACTGTGCTTTGCCTGGATTCAGCGTCTGAATTATCACTGCCAAATCACCATCTCCACAGCTGGCCTCTACACACTCACGGCCAGGGCTATTATTGATCATATCCTCATCTTTCCTGTGATACTATTTTGGCCTCTTTAGAAAATCCACTACTATTTATTTCCATATAGCTTGCTCATTTACATTGACCTGAATCCCCAGCATGTCTGTTAAGTAGAGTGATTTAATCTTCCCTGGCAGGAGCACCCAGAGCACCCCTCTGCTTACCCTCGAAACATGCATTTTTAATCAGTATATTAAGATGTCACATAACAGTCTGAGCTCATCAGCAGTGCCGCTGGCCATAGCAGATATGGATTCAGCTGTTTAGTGTGGTATTAGACCCCGGCCGCTGGCTACCAGAAAGTAATCACTGAATGAAGATGTGTAAATGTATTTTTCCTATATGGAATACATACCAATCTTTGTGTCCTTTTTAAAAATAGGTTGGTACATTTATTGTGCGACAGAAAAGCACACCGACCACTGAAGGAAAAATTTGACTCATTTTCTCAAGGTCTCTGAAGTCTCCACAGGGCCTTGTCCTTGTAGCACAAGACTGCTGATGCCACACAGTACACTGAGAGGGCTGCGCATGGATAAATATTTGAGTATGTGTGAGTGGCGAAAGCGAGATGACTCTCAGCCTGTCAGTTGTGTTTGAAGTCGTGGCATCAAGCAAGGACCTGCTCAGTGACACCGGGTAACTCAAGCAATGACATGGACACATACACATATACTTTCTCTCCCTGTACTCCCATCAGCCTCCCTCACCCCTCTCTGTGTATCGCGAAGTTGCGCGCGCGCGCGCACACACACACACACACACACACACACACACACACACACACACACACACACACACAAACGCACAAACACACTCAGATAGCCCTGTCAGCTAACTCCTGTCAGAGGCATCACCCTCTAGGTACAGTGGTGAGCTTTGTGCACACAGTGATCAGGCAGCTTGCCAGCTCTGCCTTCTCCTGCCTCTACCTAGACGACTCCCTTCATCCTAATGAGCTTTGTCAGAATGGCATTTGACATAAGCCATCAATAAAGCACAGCTGACAGACTTTAAGAGTCTGTAAATCCAAGATATCCCCGCCATTTGTAGAAACAACTCCCAGAGTCTGAACTGGTGCTCCATTTGCAATTAGAATGCAGATAATGACATTAGAATTTAGATCAGAGGGAAATTAATGTCCAATCTGCAATTTTAGTGAAATCTGTAAGCAGTTTTCACTGAAATTGCAGATTTTAAAACAGGCTACTTTGAAAAGAACTCTGTGTTTGCAGATAAGGCTCATTATTATTGCATCTTTTTGTTTTAAACTGCAATAACGGATAAAAAAAATGCTCAAGATTCTTGATTAGAAAACAATACCTTAGCCAATGAAAACATCTCAATTTTCATTTGACACTGAATGTAATTGTGCTGCATTGTATGAGGAGGCTCTTTTCACTGAGCCGCGCTGTAGCGCACAGATTGCTGCTCAACTGCATTTGGCAGTAATAAAACACTTGGTCGACGAAACTATTGTGTTTTATGGAAACTAATGAACTTAAAGGAGTCTTTTTGATCCTTGCAGTATAGCAGAGTGTAATGCAGTGATGAGTGTACCATTTACTTTAAAGCAATTCTGAGCTCAGGGTGAAGTCACCGCGCTATGAGGGGCTCAGTATGAATTATCCCTGCGAGCTAATGGACACAGTTCAGGCTTCTGTTTTTATTTTTTTCTCATCTCTGTCAATTTGCCTGAACATGCATGTATAGCCATTAGGAGGGAACACATATACAAATAAAAGCGTGAAATTAATCAAGCACGTGATATACATCGAAGAAAGAAGTATGTGTGGCTGTTTTTTTTCTTCATACAAGCGTCTTTTGTACTCACATACAACACATTAAATCACACATCCTAAAAAGACTATGTGTAAAGGTCACCGTTGAAAAAGCTGCAAGAGTGCAGACAAAAGAGCAAAGTCTGTAGCTAGAAGAGACATTTATTGACAGTCATCTGTGTGTGTGTGTGTGTGTGTGTGTGTGTGTGTGTGTGTGTGTGTGTGTGTGTGTGTGTGTGTGTGTGTGTGTGTGTGTGTGTGTGTGTGTCTGTGTGTGTGTGTGTGCGTGTGGTGGCGAGGAGGCTCTTAGACAATGTGAAGTGGAGGTGAGGCCCAGGCAGCATGGCTGCGGCGTTCTGACCTGTGCCCTGGCTCACGCATCATGTAGCTTCCTGGCGCCAGAGGACCTTCTGACCGTGATGAGTTTTGACTTCTGTCACCTTTGGGTGTCGTCAAGATCCTCTGACATGGACAGGACTTTTTATTATTTTTTGTATTTTTTTTTTTTTTCGGAGAGGGTGCTTTGCTGCTGCCTGAAATGCTCTACGGGTGACCACTGTGTCCACCAGAGAGGAACAATGAAGAAATGAGACGTTGAGGAGGCTTTTTTTCAGACAGAGTCAAGACACCAGAAGCTGCTTTGCTGTGGTCACACACAGGCAGAGTATTTGGGAAAACTATTCATAGAGGCTTGTTCTTTATGTTCACAATAGTGGTGTTGCAAACTCAGTCTGCAACTTTCAATGCGCTGGTATCATAAAAGACTTGAAGATTGGGACCTTTGAAACATCCTGCGCTTATGCACTCTATTGCATGTATTATTAAGCGTGTTTGTTAGTGAATAAAATAGAAAAAGGCAGACAGAGATGTGTGGGTGACTGCAGAGGAAGGTCTCAAGACCAAGCATTCAATCAACCCACCTGTTTGGACAGATTGTCAGTGAAAAGGTTCTTTTTGCTATTATTATTTGTAAAATATTTTCTCATACAGTACTCAGGTTTAACACCAGACCATTGTGTTGGACATTAAAATACACAGATTTGCAGTTTCCATCCATTTGTGGTCCACTGTTCAAGGTGACTGAAAACAAGGTAGCGGCTGAAAAGACAAGCACACCACTGGATACCAATTTCATGTATATTTTGTACGTGGAAAATCATTTGCTGCTGTGTTCAATTTCAGTTTCAAGCATGCATTACGCGACCATGCGTGAATAGAGGATTTACTGTTCACAATTACCAGGTTGGCATTTTAGCTCCAACAGCGAAATGCTGCCTCGTACAAACAATCATTTTGTCGTGCAAGTGCTATAGGTGATGCATGCATTTGTTCATTTGCAATTTCTTATCGCTTTTACTCCGCCCCTTACATAAACACTCATAAGCACAGGTAATATATAGCCGGGGCGCTGTGCAACATGCACTCTCCCTAGTTTCATTTAGCCCTTTATCTGGCATGAAATTGACTGCATTCAAGAGTGGAATAGATGTAATAATTGCATGCACTCTATAACATGCCCCGTAAATGTGTTTTCAAAAAGGAGAGGAGAAAAAAAAGGGTAGGTTTCAAGGTATTCCTAATGGCTTTTTGCCAAGGATTCACTGTTCACTCTCGCTGTATTGTGTGTTTTTGCAACAGCGAAGCGTAGTTTTCTCAGTTTCATTTGCGACCTGCATGGAAGACCAAAACATGGGGATTCTAAAAAAACCTTCCATATGGGTTCTCACTTTTATGCCACCTGACAATAGCGAGATTCATTGAAATCGCATTCACAGCCTACGGATGGTTGATAAAGCCTGTCGTAATATGAATGAGCACTGCAGAGATTTGCACGACAGAACATCTCTGACCAAGATGTAATAGCAATCCCACTTGTGTATGGCCTCACTACATGAGTCACTGCTTGGTTCGTAAAATGACTCTCTTCATAGCAGCACTGAGCTCTCCTGGACACAAATATTCATTGCTGCTGTCAATCTCAGTATAGTAAGACTTGTATATTCTAACATATTCTCCTTGCCATGCTAGTGTGAATTGGCTTAGTGGACATAAGGTCAAATATCACGTGCACTGGTTATAATAACAGTAGCAGTGTAGTATATGCCGTGTGAAACAAAACTTGGGGGGAGGAGTATGTGTGTCAGGGCAGGGGTGGCCATGTGTGTTTGTGTGTATGTGTGTGTGTGCGCCCCCCACACTGTATTGGCTCGCCTCTATCCATGTCAGCAGGGCTGTGTGACTGAACGGCTATGGATTACGTGCACTGGGGGCCAATGGGTCAGTGGATAAGAAGTCTTCTCTGTTACCACAAATCCGCAGATTAAACGCAGCGTTGAGAGCTAGTGCTGCCCCGAGGGCAAATGCGTCTGAAAACACAACTCTCAGAGAGCTTTGGCATAACCCTCATGTCACAGAGGGGCCATGAGGCAACGTATGAGCGAAGTGACTTCTCTTTAAGTCCCACTGCATGAGCCTGGCCTTTAAATACATCCGGGTAATCCAGGGGTTACGGAGAGTGTTGCTGACATGATATCTTAATTGGAAAGTTAATCCTGCTGCTGGGACAGCTGACTCTAAGTTAAAACAGTCTGTCGTGTAGGGAGAAGTCAACAAAAACACAGAAGTCAAGCAGGCAGCCTGTGAACAAACACAGTCGTAGTTGCATCCTCCAGCTTTGCCTGCCTGCCCCAGGCAACTAACAGCATACATAAGCTTTGTGTGGCACTGCTTTACATCACTGCTTAGATTCTCTTGACGCTGTTAAAGGGCTTTAAACAGGTTGTTGTCTATTGATAGTTTCAGATTCAGATTGACATTTACCAGTGCTGTTTTGGTGTGAGCACTCTAGGCGTGCCTGTATGCATGTTTGCATCTCTGTCGGCTGATGAGTATGAGGAGGAGCAGGAGGGCAGATGGAGAGAGAAAGGTGCTGTAGGTCTGTACGGGATAGTGGCAGGATGGCTGTTGGTGACAGGCTCTTGTAGCGTCTCGTCTGCTCCAGTGATCCCAGGGAATCTGGGTCATTTCCAGCCTGTTCACATGTAACTATTCCCCACTCCTTCCCTCCCTCTGCCCAGGGCAAGCTACGACCCAGCTGCATGCTAATGATTACGCAAAGTAAATCTTCTCTTATTGCAAATATGAAGGAAACTGAACGGTGGGCTGCAGCAGGGTGCACCACACCTCTTTGCTATATCTGTCCCCTCTTCACTTTGTCGTCCTTGTGATCACTGAATGTGTATCAAGCATCTCGTCGTTTGGCAATAATCTTCTCAAACTGTTCAGTGTGGTGAAGGACCTGCGTAGTAGCAGCTTCGTAAGCTGCAGGTTGTGTCCATGAAATAAGTGAGCGTTCTCGTGCTATACTCATAGTATTACGGTTGCAGTAAAATAACCTAGGTGTGGTTGATAAAAAGGAATGTAACACTATTTTACTCTAATTAGAAAGCTAATTAATATTTTTGAGGCTCAAAGTTGATACTTCATCATTGAAACAGCAGCTCATAAAACATTCTCTCTTACTACAGGTCCATTTATGAGCTGCTTTCAGTCATAGCGCAATAATGTTTGGCATTGGAAATGTCCACTTTTCTGAACACTAAATACTTTTGCAGGTAACATTATGAACTATTAAATTAAAAAAAAATAATTATTCTCTAATCTGACATATCCACACAAAATAACAGAAACATTTGCAATAGAGACAAGGGCCTGGCAGACATTAATACTAATCTTGGGGCTGATGACTATATTGGGGAGTAAAAAAAATGAGGTTATCGCTACATCAACCAATATACAACAATATGATATGCAAGGCAGGATGTTTTACAGTTTAATAACAACCTTTATCATTTAAAATGACACCAGAGCCCCAAAACAGTAAATTTACTGGGAATTAAATAATTATAAATGATCCCAAGCATCTTTTTCTTCATTATAATTTATTTTGTAGAGAAGGCCATATTAACCGATAGGGTTCTAATATAGACTTAAATGCAATTCAGTGCAATAAACTTTTATGGTCTATTTTTGTTTAAACCTTAATAGAGATATAGTGCTTGGTTGATTTTGCTTGCTGGTGTTCCCGTTATTTTGTCCACCCTCTCTACTTTGCTCTGGACTCCTTCCTCTCCTGATCTCCATACACAGCCCTCCAGAGTGTTTTTTTTAATTATTATTAGCAACATGCTTTCAATTTAATGTCAACATAAATGAGGGAATCTGGAAATGAAAAATAGAATAAACAAGACAACAGCCATTTTAAAAAATCAACAGGTTTGATATAGAAACCTTCAACAGCATCAAATTCTGTTCTGTTTTCTGGGGGGGGGGGGGGGGGGGGGTTGGCTGCTGGGGGATCCATGAAACAAACAAACAGACAAAAGAAGAAACAAACAGACGTGTTTGAATGAGATCCACTGTGTTGCTGTGCTGAATGTGCGGAGATATTGGTGTCAGGAGGCCTACTATCTCCTGACACAGTGACATAGGCCTGGGCTCGGTTAGATACAGTAGAGCTTATACCACTGCGGCTGACTCAGAGTAGGCCTATATTTACAAGATGGCATATAATATTCATCATTTCATAAGAAAGGTTAAAAGGTACAGACATTACACTTAGAATATCTGTGTGGAAGGCATGCGAGGAATTGAAATATAACAATACGTTGGGAAAAATAAAATCTCCACCGCTTTATTGGCGCAGTGATACTAAAAACACGAATTCACCATGAGGGAGAAAAAATATCTCCAGACCTTTTTTTTTTTTCCCTACATCCTATGAATGTTTTAGCGGTGCCTATAACCTAGACGTGTTGCTTACAAAGCATCGTCTACAATTGTTATTTCCAGCCTTCCGTTTAAGATATCCAAAACTCGACTATGTTTTATTGATGCGCGCATCATGGAAAAAGCATGGCACTCCTTGTAAATTTAGGTTGGGGGCGAGCAGCCTGCAGGGATGAAATATTTACAGGAGGCTAAATATTTCAGAGCACCACCTTGTCAGCCGCCCTCGCAGTTTACTTCCGCTGCTGCATCTGGTGGAGGTCTTATCCTTTATTTACCAATATTTACCGGGTGGTGTAATAATCTTAGTGAATGGACGGCGATAGACGGAGTCTGCTCGATCTGTTCAATTTGCAATTTCACTTGGTTGTTTGTCTGGCCTCTTTCTGACGAACATATCATCATGGCATGAACGACATCACATGCAAATTCTTTATTATTAAGATTTTTTTCTTTAATTTTCTCTCTTCGTTAATCTTTAAAGATGATGCACTCTCCAGTAAACCGGCAAGAGAATGAGCAGCTTCTTGTGCAGAAGGCATTTCATAACCCCGCATCAAGAGCCTGTAATTCATGCAAGAAGAGCCCGAAGGGGATTCGGCTCGAGTGTGTGGCGCGTGCGTGCGCGCGCGCGCACACGGGGGAGACAGAGAGACAGAGAGACAGAGCAGGGAGAGAGGGAGAGAGAGAGAGGGAGGAGGGGTAGCGGGTGTGTGTGTGGGGGGGTGTATCTGTGAAAATAATATCAGGCTTTTCCGTCAGAATGAACTTTACTACTGTATCCAGCCATGAAATAATCTGACCCGACACTTCAAACCATCTGCGCTATCTATCCGCCCTCTTATTTACTAAATCAGCCCGTGCACAAAACGGAGTGTGTCTGATACTAAAGCCGAGTAGCCTGGCAGGGCCATGATAGTCCTATGTACACAAATATAGCCCAACGTTTTTTCTCTCCTGCTATGTTTTTACAGCCATCACAGTCTGCAGGCAGCCTCCCCGCGCCGAGGCTGTCGGGACTAACGCAACCAAACTGTAAATAAAATGAAAAAAAAAGAAAAAAGAAAAGAGGCAGATATTGTAAATCTACTGTACTGGGCTGCCAGCCTGCACACACACACACACACACACACACACACACACACACACACACACACACACACACACACACACACACACACAGACACACACAGTCTGCACAACTGCCAATATAACAGCAATCAATTAGCCTTTGTTTTCCAAAAGAGCATTTATTCGTGTCACACACAAAAAGAGCATGCATCGCCATAACCTAGGCTCTGATATGATTTATTATGTTTAATAAATTATCACTTTTGTGAGGTTGAAAAATACGGGGAGCCTCGAGTAACTCTGTTCAAGGTTGCGAGACTGAGTTGGCTGCAAAATTCACAGTCCCTGCTGAAATAAAGGCCACATTGACCCTTTTTCAGTGTTTCCTACAATTCACTGCTGGAATATTATTAACCGTAAAATGCTAGTGGTGTCCAACGAGTTCATATTTTATTTCAAAAAATGAAGGAATACATTTATTTGATAGACACATCTGTGTTTGTGGAATATGATAAGATTACAGATTAAAATCCCTGCCGTAAGTGAGGTCACTATGGATAAAAACACAATTACTAGGCCCTACGTCACACAGTATGATTCTCGATATGATGCTGTCTAAATGTTCTTATAATATTTCCTGATTTCCCTTCAGGGCGGGACAGGGTAGGGTGTCATTTTGCTGTGTAAAGCCCGTTTCAAGAGCTCTGAAGGGAGACTGAGCTGAGCGTGTTTGGCTGCTGTGGCACTTCACTATATGGACTGAAGAGTCTTTCTTTAACAGCGTGCGCCGCACAAAGGCGCAGGGTGTTTGGAAAGCACGGCGGGGCAGCGAAACGTTTGAAGACGCGAAGCAAAAAGGTCAAAATGTTTATATTATTTTTGAAAAGGGAGGTGCTGAGCTCTCCTTTCCGCCTGATTGGCCGATCTTGACAGTGATTGACGTGCATCCATGGCAACCGGGCAGCCAATCTGCCAAGTCCAATAGGAAATCATCGGAGGGGGCTTGACTGTCTTTTTCTCCCCCTTTAAAAAAAATACATCTCGGCTCCGGCTTTAATTCTTTCGTACTTCCAATCGCAGCCTACCTTGAAAAATACATCGCGGCTCCGGCTTTAATTTTTTCCTGCACCTTCAGCCCTTTGCCTGCCAAGTTTGCCAAGCCCGAGGATGCGGTAGCCGGCCCCCCACGCAGCATCGTTCCTCCCTGCGCGGCGTTTGGTGTTTGGCGTTTTTCACGGCTGGTCAGACGATTGGTGCGGTAACTTTGGGATTGCCTCGTTTTTCGGGTGCCTCGGACTGCCTTGGCGCGCGGAAAGAAGACGCGGAGGATTCGACGCGGAGGAGAGAGAGAGAGAGAGGAGAAAGGAGGGGGAGAGGGAAACACAGGAGAAGCCTCCATGTTTCAGCTGCCCATCTTGAATTTCAGCCCCCAGCAGGTCGCCGGGGTCTGCGAGACTCTGGAGGAGAGCGGGGACGTCGAGCGCCTCGGCCGCTTCCTCTGGTCGCTGCCCGTCGCGCCAGCGGCCTGCGAGGTCCTCAACAAGAACGAGTCGGTGCTGCGGGCCCGGGCCGTCGTCGCCTTCCACACCGGCAATTTCCGCGAACTTTACCACATCCTGGAGAACCACAAGTTCACCAAAGAGTCGCACACGAAGCTGCAGGCGCTGTGGCTCGAAGCGCACTACCAGGAGGCTGAGAAGCTGCGGGGACGCCCGCTGGGGCCGGTGGACAAATACAGGGTGCGGAAGAAGTTCCCCCTACCCAGAACCATTTGGGATGGAGAGCAGAAAACCCACTGCTTCAAGGAGAGAACCCGGCACTTGTTACGAGAATGGTATTTGCAGGATCCCTACCCGAATCCCAGTAAAAAGAGGGAGCTTGCACAGGCTACAGGACTTACACCCACACAAGTAGGAAACTGGTTCAAAAACCGCAGACAAAGAGACAGAGCAGCGGCTGCGAAGAACAGGTGAGCGACACGCTTCTCTCGGATGGTTTTCTGGTCATGATAGCTGCAACATAAACACTTCAACTGCTCGTAGTAAAGAGGGAAAACTCCCCGCACGATGCTATCGAATAATCACTCCGTTTAATAACAAAGCAGGCCGTAACCCGGGCTGGGTGGAGGTTCAGTTCTGACATGATTTCACTGGATATTAGATTCAGAATGAAACTGTAATCCTAAAATCTTTCCTATTGTAATAAATGCTGCTCCCCGGTGTCTTTGTGACATATTTCAAGAGGGTTGGGATGCAGAAAATGGAGGAAATAAAATAACAAAGATATGCTTTAATTTCCTCTGTGATTTTTGTATCAATATGAAAACAAAGCTCTGGAGAAATGACAACATTTAGCCTAACCTTAAGAGTAAACCACATTTTCACATTATTTAATGCTTGTTTGATTGTTAGTGCACCCCACTGCGTCTGTAATGATAAAAATCTATTATATTAAATGTTGATAATTTTCCTGCAATTTCCAGTTATATCTGAGAGGCCTGTTATTAGTGTGTGGGTCGAGGTCACTGCTGTTTTGGTCGTGTTTAATACAAATAAAACAGCCTATAATTTACCAGGACGTGTTAATAATGGGTGGCATGAACTAGACAGTAATTAGTGAGCTCTCCCCTGAAATTATCTTATTGCTTTATTGTAAATATCCGATAAAATCCACATTAATAGTGCTGGTTGTTTAATAAAGGGTATTTTGAAGCATGAACACCGCTAAAATACCCGTTTTTACCTCATTTGATTTCATAATTTGTGTTTTATATGTGAACGTGGAAACAACAAAAAAAATCAAGCTACTCATTTGTTTCACTCGGATATTCTTTCGACAAAAACAAATGAAAAATAAAAATCATTCTCAGTTCAGGAACATTCCTGGAAAAATTATCATTTTCCTTGTTGATATTTCTCCAAATTGTTTTCATGATAAAAAAGGATTATATTAGTTGTGAACGTCCTGCGCAGTAGCCGTCTTTCATGCCATGTTGTCCCCGTCTCGCCGTGTCTTCTGCCCAGGCTCCAGCAGCAGGTCCTGTCCGGCGGCTCAGTTCGCTCCCTGGCGGACGAGGACGGCACCGTGGACCGCCTGGGGAACTCGTCCAGTCCGGAGGCCAGTCTGTCCAGCAAAGCAGCCGCCTCGGCCATCTCCATCACCTCGAGCGACAGTGAATGTGACATCTGACGGGCAGATCGAGGGTGACGAATTTAAACAGGGGGATCCGACTGAAAGACAATCTAATAAAACAAGTCATAGTGCCTGCGTTGAGTTATAAACACACACACATACACGAACTGATCTCTGACGGGTGCCAAAACATGAGATGAGGGGATCTGTGATCTGCGGCGGACTGCCCGTCCTTATCCTTTTAGGCCTACTTTTTTCTTTTTTGTTTGTTTGCGTTTTTACCCACGTGTGGATAACTGAACTTAATATGGACGAAACATGTTTGACGGACTAATAAACCAACGCCCCCGTGATGAAAAGTTGAAAAAAAAAAAAAAACGAGAAAAAACCAAGAGGAACCATTAAAAAAAAAAAAAAAAATTGGGGGGCGATGAAGCGCCTAACCTGCTGTTCTCTGTGGGTATTTCATGTTGAAAAAAAAGAACTGTGATATTTTTACTTTACTTTCAAAGTTTTATAAATAATGTTTATTTGCCTATTTAAAAAAAAAGATCTGCTCTGTCTCTTCGAATTTCATATTCATTTGCTTGGTGTTTTTAATACTTACCTTGTAAACAGGTGAACCTGTTGAGCATGCGCGCTTTAGTGAAAATGTGTTTCAGTAAAAGAAAAGAAAAAAAACAGTAAAGATAACTTAATAAAATAATTGTTGATCAAGAGAGTATAAGTTTAGTCTTATTTTGGGGTGGTGGATTGCTGTGATGAATTCAGTTTTTAAAAATTTTAATAATCTGATATCAGATCTTGATTTTTTTGTTAACTTCGCGAGGAGAGAACTTTTCGTGATTATAACGCCTTTTTTCCTCCTGACACGTTTTCGAGCGAGGCCTAATTGGCTAACGTGCTTTGCGTCCTGTAATACAGGGTGACAGCGAGAGGTCACAGAGAGGCCGGCTCACTAACCCGGATGATCTGCGAGAGAGATCAAAACACAGCAGATTGTGGAAATGGGCTTTACTCTGCCGGTGGAGGAGGACGAACGGGGGGGAGAAACGATCTCGCAAGTGTCCATTTTCCCAAGACTGACGAGCTTTAATGGAGTAAACAGGCCGTGCGTAAATGTGCGCCTTGCATTAACATAAAGAGGGCTGCAGCACCGCACGTAACCCATTAATTATAGCTGAGTCAATGTGTTATTTTGTGTGGCATTATAAAATACGTGTGCTGAGCAAAATACACTTTGTGTTTTCTGGATTTCTGATGGATTACAGGCTTGCTTAAATCCACCAGTTAAATGCTCACACTTCTAAAGAAAACTACACCCGTGCGTTAGTTTTCTGTCTCATTATCATACACCTCTTTTTTTGGCTGATTTTATTATTGTTTTTATTTTATTTTATTCTGCAGCATCTTTACAAAATAAATATGGAAGGCGGGATCCTAGATGGACAAACAGCCCACGGCTGAAGTCCTCATGTGTGAGCAAAGCAGACTGAAGCAGAAGTTAAAGTCGAGCTTTTCCAACTGATGGGACAGACACCTGGTTTCGTCCAATTTGCGATTAATTAGGCTACAGTAACTTCTGAAAACAGACAGAAGCCTTTCAGCTTGAACAGCACATAAGCTGGAGAGAGAGACAGAAAGAGGAAACAAGTGAAGGGAAATAAATGGAGCTGGGGAGGGGTGATTCCTTTTAATTTTTTTTTTCTTTCGCTGCTCCTCTTTCAAACCCACGGGGACAAAATGGCTGAATATTTCCGTTTTCTATTGAGAATAAGGACGACCGGGGGGACTAGATGAAAAAGTCTTTCTCGCAGTCAATAAGGTTGTCAAACTGGTCAGCGGTAATCAGTGCTAATGATGGGTCTGGGGTCCCTGCTCGGACAAAAGGGGCCTTGCCGCTGTTTTGTAAAGGGAAGCGACCGCGGGTCCCTCTCCAAAGAAAAGACTCCTGTGAGGGTAGTCTGGAGCACGGAAATCACAACTTCTCTAGTGTGTGTGTGTGTGTGTGTGTGTGTGTGTGTGTGTGTGTGTGTGTGTGTGTGTGTGTGCGAGCTTGCGTGCTTGCGCGTGCGCTCGTGGCTCGGCCTATTAAAAGGATTTAATCCACTTGATTGTTTTCTGACTAGTAGTAGGCCACTCACAGTCACTTCATAAATGATTAAATACAGTTGGTGAGCTAAATGAAATAACAGGTCGCGTCTTTTCTCTCTCCTCTCTAAGCTGATCTTTATGGAGAGAGAGCGAGAAGACGAAGAAGGGAAAAAAAACATTTCAACTCTGTTTGTCTGACTTTATGGTGGGCTGGTCTTACTTACTTAAAGGTTGTCTGATAAGTGCAGTTAACTCTGAGGTCCTTTCAGCTGCGGTTGTGATATACGTGTTGAAGGGCAGGCTGCAGCCTTGGAGACGTCTTTATTGCTTTGAATCTGACAGCGTGCGCGCCACCGTGCTGGAGTATGTCAGCGCAAATGTCTGCACAGACGTGACAGCCCTGGGTGTCTGTCTGCAGAGCATGCCTCTATCTGACTGAATGAGATTTATATAGGCTATATTGTTTTTGTTTTTTTTTTTGGATAAATCCTCCCCCCAAACCCCAAAATACTTTATTGTATGCAAAAATCAACAACAACATTAGGAAACACATTTAGACTACATTTAACCATACAAAGTAATTACGCATGACCCTGAACTGCTGCCTCATAACTAAAGTGTTTACATTTTCTCAACAATCCTAGAAAAAAAATATTGCTATTTCTAAGGCGAGTTGTTTACCGGGCAGTGGGGAGACATACCATAAAGACTGACCTGTTATTTTATTCAGTGTGCAACAGAACAGGGAGAAGGTCACATATATGGGATGCTGCAGAAACGGCCTTGTCCAATTCTCCTCCCCTCATCTTAAGTTGCAGTGCCAAACTTGTGAGGACGAAGGTGAAGCTGCAAGAGTTTGTGTCAAAGTAGGGTCTTCAACATGCGCAGAGAACGAACCCTCAACTTGCTTTTTTTTTCTTTTGAAATAAAAGAAGAGGTGTTTTCTTCCAGCTTTTAAAATGTGACAGATGATGGTCGAGTCAGGCAACTTTTTTTTTTAAGCATCCGCTCTTTAAGTGTCACCTCTCGATCTGCGAAAAACCTTTTCCACCTGCAGTTATATATGTCGACTGCCTTCTCGCCACTGTTACCAGGCATATATATTGCGAATTCAATTACTGCAACGAGGACGAGATGATCTCCAGCAGCAGGTCTGTTACCTGCACTGGCTGCTGCCTTGAACCTGATCCCTGCCTGTCAGGTGGTCTAAACTTCATTGATTCAAAGCCAAAGTTCGCCTCAAACAATTTCCGGAGAACAATCCTTTTAAACATTTTGATGGAGGAAATCGGTGCTTTCAAAACGCCGAACAACGAATCAACAACAAATCCTCCTCGACAACAATAAGCGTACATGTCTGTTAATGCTCGTGTTGGCAGCTCAATATTTTGACTTTCGGTGTGCACTGTGATGAAATGGCACACAGCCAGGGAGGAAATGCAGATGTTTGCACGAGAAACCAGTTCAAAATCCAAAATACAGTGACAGTGTCAGTCCGCAAACTTTGTCATTGAACATAATCTGGGGTTGAATTGTTCAAACACTCCACAGTCAAATGTGTAAGGCTTATATATATATATATATATATATATATATATATATATATATATATATATTATATATATATATATATATATATATATATATATATATATTTACACTCTGATACTCTACAGGTCGTCCCAGGGCTTTAATATAACTGTTCTCGTACTCTAGCACTGTACTTAAGTGCAATTGTGAAGTACCTGTGCTCCGTATTATACACATGACGCTCAGAGACTATTTTATTTGGTTCATCAGTATTCTGTTACACTTGCTCTGCTGTAAAGTTCACGTTATGATGCCTGTTATAGTCTGTTTTTAACGGAAATGACATGTTTTCGTTAGTGATGCTGTTGTTCCACACTGCATTATATTCAGAGGTGTCTCACATATTCAAAAAAAGAAAAGAAACACTTATAATATAATGCAGACCGCGAGAGCTCACAGACGTAAAGACAGACAGAGCTGATTTTAAACTAGCCACGGAGTGTAAACTCAACCCAATATGTATTAATAGATCATATCAATGCAGCGTTAGTTATGATTACATATTCCACACTGTATTTTTTTTTCCCATTTACTCTACTTTTGACTATCTGATGCTCATACCTCTGTAGTCCGATTACATTTTTTGAACGGATGAGTGTTTCTTCACTGGTAATATCAACCTTCATGTTCGGGAGAAATATCACTGCCTGGACTTCTATCTATCTATCTATCTATCTATCTATCTATCTATCTATCTATCTATCTATCTATCTATCTATCTATCTATCTATCTATCTATCTATCTATCTATCTATCTATCTATCTATCTGTCTATGTCTTTCTGTATTTCTGTCTATTTTGTCTGAAGCAGCGGAGGGCTCACTCCGATGCTGTCCGTCACATTTCCCCCCTCCACGCTTCCTGAAGTGGTCGAGGTCACTCAGCAGGGGAAACTTGTCCTTTTCAGCAGGGCTTTTGTTCCCCACCCTCTTGTTTTTTTTTGTGTGTTTTTTTTTTCAGCCAAAGCACTCTCCATCCTCCACGCAATCCCAACAACTTTTTTGTCTTTCTTTCTTTCTTTCTTTCTTTCTTTCTTTCTTTCTTTCTTTCTTTCTTTCTTTCTTTCTTTCTTTCTTTTTTTTAAAGCCCCCTATTGTTTGTTGTTTACAAGATAAAACCGGAGCTCTCTGGGTGATCTTTTGGAGAAGCTCGCAATCAAAATAGTTTGTTCCGAGCTCCAGGAATCATCGGGGGCCCCGCGTGTCAGCTCATTGTGCGAAGGCCATGAATTTTATAACAAAATATTCATTTCAAAATCTGCCCTCATCCCCTCCGTGTCCCCCAAACATTGCAAATATACAGCAGCCTTTTTTTTCTGTACAGCCTTTTGTGTGCGCGTAAAATACGATAATATAGTAAAATATTATCGTGACCTTTTGCTCGCCATCGGAGAGATTTTACTCTCCCAGGAATAAGGGGCAATCACATTTATGGTGTGTGTGTGTGTGTGTGTGTGTGTGTGTGTGTGTGTGTGTGTGTGTGTGTGTGTGTGTTGTGTGGCTGCTCGTTCCTCTGAGGGGCTTCACAGCATCGCCATCATCATGAACTGGAAAACAGAAACCACGTGTCTGTGACGCCCCCTGGTGGTCGTGTCATCTCTCCTAGAAGTTGGTGCAGCTTTCCTAACCATCCAAACAAAACTCAAATTAATATGCAGTATGCAGATATTATGATATGCAGGCAGCCCACGGGTCTTCTGTCCTGTTGGAGAATATAAAATAATAATGCAGAGGTGTTTTATTTCAGTTTGAACAGTTCCTTATTGTCTCAGGAGCTCGCTGCTCTAGAAGCGGATTTTCTAAATAAAAGACAAAAAGATAATTGAATTTCAAAAATACTATTACAATCCACGCTGCCAAAATAAGTTTTACTGCACATTGTGTAAATGTTTATTGAGCCTATTTAGCCGAAATGAAAAAGGGATTGACTAAATCCCTCCAATTAAACAAACTTGCAATTGAAAACCTTTTGAAACATCCACCAATAGAATACTGCCTGGAGAATATCAGAATCAGCCGCACAGGCTTAGTTTGTGTGCGAGTGTTAGACTTTCAAATCTCTGAATTCCCATGAAAACACTACGGGCTTTCTGAGTCGGATCAAGAGGTGGCCATCGTTCGTGTCCCTCGCCTCAATTAAAATCTAGACTCTGCAAATTCAAGGTCAATAAATGCCGATTCGTATGAAAGGGTCTGTTCATCCTCCGGATCATCAGGGGGAAAATCTGCAGGAGACGCTCAGCACCACGGACAGAGACACCGACCTGCGCACACTCACCTCGTCCATCAATAATCTGCTTCTCAATCAGACGGATCAGCTTGAAAAAAAAAAGAAGCTCAAATGTGATGTGACTTTTAGTTGGTGCATTAATGAAACCCTGTGTGTTGTGTCGTCTCAGAGAGATCCACGACTTTGGTTGCTTTCACACTGGTTTCTGTGCGGAATCGACAAGTGTTCTTCTTCGACCCCTTTTTCACAATTTACAGTCATCTCGAAAATGCTTCTAAAGGACTAAAACACGGGAGTGTAGCGGACCACAGTGTCCAACATCGAACTCAGGAAACCAGTCATGATAAACGAGGGAAGGAGTTTCTTTAAATTATTGCCACACAATTGCAAACGCACCCTCGTCTGAAACATCAGTGTGAGCTTTAAGATTTCCGCTAAATGGAACAGCCGGAAAGACCCTTCCACGTGCAGAACAAAAGGAGCAGTGTGTCCACATACTTTTACCATTTTGAAGATTTTCAGCTGACAGTGAGGATTCGTGTCAAAACCACCTCTCAACTTGTGCGCTTGCACTAATAGGCTGTGATGAAATAACCCTTTTTAATATCATTTATTTACTTCTTGAATTGTCAATGATTCCCTTCTCTTGTAGCGCTTTCTGTCACTTAAACACATCCAGTCTGCATATTCTAAATCAAGATAAAATGAACTAATTGTTTGCTGCATCCATACAAACACAACAAAATTATAAAAACATTCACGAAAGGTAAAAGAAAGAAGGACCGAAAATTAAAAAAAAAAAAAAAAAAAAAAAGCACCAAGACGACCTCCGGAAAATAATCAAACTTCAATAATACATTACCCAAAACAATGAGTAGATTATTTGTATTTCCTGGAAGATAATTATTTTTATTCCACTGTTAACAAAGAATTGAATGCTTTATCAACCATTTATAAGTCAAATCTAGATGTTTAAACATCAGTCGCAACTAGCTATATAATGGCTAATTGCAACTTCACAATAAACAATTGCTTAATGAAATGTCTGTAACGCATTTCATTGTTTGTTAACAGTGACATAACTATTAAATAAAGTTTAATTAACTATAGATTTACAATACATTGATGATGATTATTATCATACGTTTCACTGTGAATACAAATATATCTCTATAATAAATCAGAGTTGCCTCTGAACAGTGTCTATAAGTTTTCCTCTGAGGCTGCGAACAGCTGCCACATCATCACGAAGTTACTGCAGCCTGCGAGGAAAAACTGAGCTTCCGATCAAGTTCAGGTTCGGAGTCGCGCTTCGTGCGTTCCCTCAGGCGGATCAATCGATCAATCGATACATCGCTCCAGCCTTGGCCCGTCGTCTGTTCGTTAGCAGACACAATGCAGACAATGTGAGGCTGTTATGAGTCAGCCAGTGTTCATGTCAGCGGGCCGCCCCGCTCACACAAAGAGGACCAGACCTCGTCCAGCATCCTCCGCCTCCCATTAGAGCTGTAAGTGGCCTTTGTTTTGACAGGCGCAAAGTGCGATCAGAAAACATGCTCTCCCGGTGCATTGTGGGACATCTAATATCGTCGGAGCAGGCCGTGGACGAGGCTGGCGGATGGAGGTCAGAGGGCGAGCAGCGCAGAGACGGAGCAGCAAGAAAAAGTACATTCTTAAGTTCACTAAAGATTTCGAGCGGCAGAAGACTGAATCATTTATTGAGTAGCATTAAAATGTCTTTGCCTGCTGCTCAAGGTTGTCAGTGTGAGGGTTTTAAAGGTGCTTTGTGGAAACAAATGTGTTGTGCTAGAAGCCGGTAGTATGTTTATGTTTATGTTCTCAGACTTCCTTTGTAAACTGACCTTAGCTTACTGTTGCTTTGTGTTAGCGGAGCACTAGAGAGCCTGCATAAAGCCACACCATTTGGACTGTTTGTGGAAGATCTGACCCCAGTCCTTCCAGGGTGAAGCAGTATTAAAGTACCCAATCAAACCATCCACAGGCCTGTACAGGCAGCAGAGAGAGACGGAACGTCTCCATACAATCCGCTCACATATGTGATTAATACATATAGATTGCTAGAAATTGTTACATAGAGCCCCTTTAATCCTCATATTTTTTTGTCATTTGTTTCACTGTTATTGATATATTTGTGTTTTCTTAATCTGACTATGTGACAAGGATTTATATTAAAATGTGCTAGATGGAAAAACAAACAAACATAAGGCCTGTTAAGGGATAGCTTCTTTCATCGTTGCATTATGGTTATATGCCAGAGTGTTTCTGCAAACCACAGATATGTTAAAAGTTTTGTACAAGTTTGGATTTCTGTTGTGCCAACAATGTGTTCTGGTTCTGGTTCAGGCACACAACCCAGATCATTTTGGCTTTTAAACTCGGCTGGAGAACAACCTTCCGCCAATGACATTATGCCTAAAATCCCCAAAAATATCCAGTTGTTTCACTCTTGCAAATGTTGGAACGCAGTCTTAAACTACAGTCATTGGCTTGGCATCCAGCCATTTTTGCTCTACCATCGTCCCCCCACATGTCATGTGAACGTGATATGGCACATGTAGAAATATATTGTAGGAATATTGATATGGTAGCCTACTTAAAATGAGCAAATTTGAGAATATCAGTGGTTTGCAGGGCCAGATTAACCCCAAGGGAAATGGGCCTGTGGGGCTCGCACCATCTCCGTCCTTATCCCCAAATTATTGTGCAAAACTTGAAATATTAAAGACCCGTGTCCACGAGAGACATTCAGACACGTGATATTACAACACACACACACACACACACACACACACACACACACACACACACACACACACACACACACACACACACACACACACACAAACAGGAGCGCTATGGGTAAATGAATGAATTTCTTGCTATGACAAGTGTCACAGCAAGAAAAGCAAAAGAACATTAGGACTGGCCTTGGGCTATTCAAGTCAGAATATCTGCTGTGAAAAGCCATATGATAACTAGATTCCATACAAGGGCCCTTTACAAGACATAGGCTCAATTTAACCTCCTGTAAAATACAGTAAAACGCATTAAGGGCCGTACTCAGGTCAGTTTTTATGCATATTGTCAAACATATTTTGCAAATAGTCACATTTCCACAAACTAAGTGCCACTATTTCTTGGGGGCCCTGAAGCAGCTGCCCACTCTGCCCAACTATCGATCAATCCTTGACTGGATACTACAATAACTATATTATTGGTTAAATTCCATTATAATGCATTGAGTAAAAACACAAGTGCAATATATTCCTCCCTGTAAAAGAAATGCCTTACTAAAATACTCTTAGTCTGCCAGAAAAATGCCATAATACTTAACAATTCACAGGTGGTATAGAGTTTAGTGAAATCTAATACCAGTGCAAATCTGTTTCCTATTCCTTTTTACATCTAGGGCAAGTTATGACGTGCATGATAAGAACGGGAATTGTTGCTGTGAATTTCTCTCAGCTCAGTGGGTGTAGCACCACATCTCGCCTCTAGATGGAGACAGCGACCAAAGAAAGAGATTTCCCAGAGAAGCCTGTGTTTTATCCAGATAAGACAATAGAAATCTGTTATTTTAGAAATGTCCTCTTTTTTTCTGTGCCTCATTCATTAAAAACAAACAAACAAACGAAAAGCATTACTCATGCGATAACTAAATGACACTGTTATGAGGCAAACCTAACGTGTAGGCTTACGTTTTTTATTTTGTTTTCTCTCCGTTAAATGTGGCTATACTTGTGACCTACAGTGTGCATTATTTTTTTTTTGAAAATCTTTGCACATAAAATCAGTGATGGGATTTATTGAGGTACAACTACACCTTACTTGAGTATTTCTATTTGCACCATGACATTTATTAGATTTCTTTAGTCATAAGATATTTTGCAAATTAAATGGTCAGAGCCACAGCAGCATATTTTGAAATCAAATTAATTTGTCGGCAACGTAATAATAATAATGGGTCAACCTGGTATACAGGATATACATGCATGTAAATATATTATATATATATATATATATATATATATATATATATATATATATATATATATATATATATATATATATATATATATATATATGTTTAATTTACTTTCACCTGTACTTATGATGAGTGCATTTAATATCACCCTAACCCTAATCCTAACCCTAAGCACAATTTCTCTGTTTTTACTCAAGTATGACTTTTGGACAGACTGCCTTAAACTAAATTCTTTTCTCTTCAGTAATCTTAAAAATGTGGCAGTTTTTGTGCGTGCTCTGAGATGAAATGTTATTCTATTTTTCGCGATTTTCTTCATTAATCTAATAGCTATTTTTGTTCTTATTTTCATTTATTGTGTATTTAAGTTTTAGTTAAAAGAAAATATATTTATGCATTTAGATTCAATGCTTATCTTTCATTCATCCGTATAAGCACTGTGACAAATGGTGTGTTTTTACAGAGAAACCATAACTTATCAAATATAATATATAAATTGAAATATCAAAAGACAAGCTGACTATAATGAGTTAATTTAGTCAGCTAATTGAAAGACAAAAAAATACATTTTCTCACAGATCAACCTGTGTGTGTGTGTGTGTGTGTGTGTGTGTGTGTGTGTGTGTGTGTGTGTGTGTGTGTGTGTAGTCCGTACTTGTAGTTCTGCCTTTTGGCCACAAGATGGTGCACAAGCTCCACAGTAGAGAGGAAACATGTCAGTAGCTCTGCAGCGTGCAGGTTTTCCTTGACATCACTGCATGAGTAGGTATAAAACATGTACACTGGAACTTAATGAATAAACCCTTAAGTAATGCTTTTATCTAAACGATTGAAAGATATATTAAAATACATTACTCTGAATACAGTAGACTATTTCTTATTTATGTTTCGACTTATCTCAGGTCTGCAGTTAAGCTCCATTTATTCTGGCAACATTTAACCCACATTAAGAATAATACCAAGGAAGAAATAGAGCACTCTTTAGATTTTTTAGATTTTATTTATAATTTTGTGTATACAAACAAACTGCAGGTAAATTTGGAGCTGAGTGTAAATGAGCGTACAGCATTACTGAGCGGAGGGTGTGAATGTACATGTGTAAGAAAGTGTCGAGGCAGGGCAAGGGCACCAGTTGGGATTTTAAGGGTCTATATTTAAACTCTCTGGTCTCCAGTTTCTGCAGCTGTCGCCAAGTTTAAGTTCAGCACCTTGAGCCTTTCTCAGCCCTGCTCTTGGGTCAGAGTTATAAACCTGCCAAGCTCTGAGACGGAGAGAGTGAAGCAGAGAAACCTCGCCCTGCCCTTCAGCTCGGATCTCCTGCAGCTTCAGAAAGTCTAAATTATCCCAATGTCACTGAACTAATGTTACCTGATCAATTATCAGCTCATCCTTGACTTTAATGCATCAAACTATGTAACACTTCTTCTTCTTACATGCTTGACAGACGGTTTAATGTTCATGTTTTTATGGTTATGTTATGCCCCCCCTGTTCAACCCTTTCGAGGTTTGTTTTTTTGTTTGCTCCTGCCCCTCTCATCGATTATTGTAGAATCAAATCATTATTATCGTAGAAAAGGAGATTTATTAGCAGTCCCCATGTTTCTCAGAGTCATTCGATTGTTTGTTATTTATTGTAACTGTCTGTGACATGTAGAACATTGTACTGATTCAGCCAACACCAGCATGGTGATGACATATTCCAGTTTTAGTTCAAGGTGTCCACAAGCAGTCATTTCTTTTTAGAAACTGACTGCATGGACATGGACAGCAGTAAGTCACATGTGACAATAGAAAGTTACTGCATCAAGCTAGCATCCTGATTATATATATATATTTTTTACTATTGTTGTCAGTTAAATACTTGTCATATAATGAGTGCTACAACTACCACTACTATTAGCAGCACAGCAGACTGTGTCAAATATGTATGGATATATTTTTATTTTCATCCTGTGTCATTCTGCAGTTTTATGCACTAGTTTACAATTTGGTTTATTTTATGTGTCTCCCTCCATGTTTTAATTTTGTTAGAATCTGTGTGTTTGTGTGTGTTGTGTTCTTTAGGTGAGTATGTGAAAAGTATTGAATTAGTTGGTAAATGTTATCAGTGCTATTTCACATCATCTTATCAATTAAAAGGAATGTCTCGTCTCAATCTTAACTATTTAGATATTTTTTCAGTTTTCAAAATAATATTTATACATGATTGTCTAACAATCTTCTTTGTTTGGGTGCTACTTTGGAAAGGCGTCATTCTTCTTGTCCTTAATATGAAGTGAATTCCACTCAAATCACTGGTGCTAGTGAGCGTTTCTGAATGCAACCATTAAATCTTCTGCTACTTCTCTGCAGGCAGCAGAAGTTTGTTTGAAGACATGAAGGCAGGAGGATGATGAGAAGGCTTCTTCCTCTTCTCTGCTTCTCCTTTGATGGGTGAGTACATTTACATAAATGTTTTTCCAACTGCTCCAGAAGCAGCTTTAATAAAGACATTTCAGTCATTTTGATGTAGAGCGAGATGACAGCTCCTCTGTAGATAATTATAGCTGCCACATGTGATAAACATGTTGTTTACATATGACAAAGATCCTACTAATTTACCTCTGGAGCCTGTACTTTGGAAGTAAAACAGCACTTCCATAGATAGATAGATAGATAGATAGATAGATAGATAGATAGATAGATAGACTGACTGTGTGTCTGCTGAAGTAGCGCCTTCTGTCCAGTGGCAGCTCTGTGCCTAATAGCAGAGCTTAGCTGGCATACCAGAGCCGGTGGCACGTTGGTGTAGCGGTAACTCAGAGAGAGCCCGGTAATTACCGCCGGCCGCTGACACCATGCTGCAAATGCACCAGTCAGCACTGAGAGGACGAGCGGAGCATTTCGCCCTCCCCCTCTGCTGCCAGGATGCCCTGGTGATCAGCCGTGGTGCACGGGTGGTTAGAGGGAAGAAAGTGCCTCTCACCAAATTGCAGAAAGAAAACAAATCTCTTTCCTTTCTCTTTCTGCCTCATTGATAAGAATCAGAGCATGGAACACCAATGGGAAGCACCCTATTCGCCCTATGTTTTGTTGCAAATCTAAAAGTCTCTCTGCCCTTATCTTGGTCTGTAAGCACTGAATGAGGAGTCCTGAAGGCTTTCTCTCAGGAGAGGCCCGCTGGAAAACATACTGCAGGGCCGGAATGGGAAGTTTATTTTGCTTGGTGCATGAATATCTGTGGGATGTGGGGCTCCGTGCACGGAGGGACTTCTACACAGAGGAGTTCATCACGGCAGCACCCTCTCCTCCCCCTCCTCCTCCTCCTCCTCCTCCTCCTCTGTCACTGTCTTAGTAAATAATTTCACTTCATTCTTATTCTTCACACATTTAAATTTTTTTACGCCTTCCCCGTTCCTCTATCCCACGCAGGGTAAAATAGGCCCAGCAGCCTCTCTCTGGGCCTTTTGTCCCTGCTCAGGGAGACGTTTGGCACACAGAGGATCGTGTTACAACTTTCATTTCCTGAATATTTTTTCTCCCCTTTTTTTTTCCTGCATGGAACCAAGAAGGGTATTTTGTCCCTCTCTGCAGCATGAAGATGAAGGGCGAGGGGGAGCAAGATGGCAGCTCAGATTCGGGCTGCTGTCACTCCAACTTTGGCAAACAAATAAAGTACAAACTGCACATGGCTGCAGGGTAGCTGTGGTGCGGTGCAGGCACAGCGGGAGTGTGGATCATAGTGTGTGAAGTGGAGGGGGGTTAGTTACTTGAGCTATTTGTGAGCCCCAGGATAGGTGAGGTGATGCCTCTCAGGAGTGTGAGGTATATTTCATTATCTCATATCCCATACTACTTCCTCTTGTTGTGTCTGCCACCTCCTGCCACTCCCCAAAACCCCCTCGAGCCTAGAGCACTGATGTGTCTGTGTTTGGACTTATGGATCTTTTCCTGGCTTGATATGGAAGCAGAACAACAAGCAGGATATTGGTAACAGTCTTCAGAATGATAAATTATTCATTCTATTGTGAAACAATGCCCATGATATGATTCTAAACTCGGCTTTAGTTATGTCTGGCTCCTTTAAAGAAGCCATCAAGGTTGCTTCATGTCTTCACTGTATGAAGGCAGACTAATCTCCGGATACAGTAGAGTAGATATCCTTGCTGAAAGAGTAACTATTATTGATATTCATATTTTTGTCAAGTCTTACTGGGACGTAACAAAGTCTGTAAAAGTAGCGTAGAGGTTGAGGCTGATTTGTTTCTTTATTTTTCTATTGTCAACAATAAGAAGAGACCAAAACCAAACATGTCTTCGGTCAAAATAACTATTCTGACGCTGCTATCACCTTATAAGGCTGTAAGATCATCATTCATGTACAACAACTATGAAGAGAAAAGCTACATTAGGTCACTTGTGAGTGGAATCAGATCTTTGTTGGTTTAAATACTTTCATTGGAAATGTTAAAATAAGTATAACAATATAAGAGCATCTCCAGACTTCCTCTCAAAGATATAATAAGTAATATTTCTGAATAAAAATGTCCAAGTACAACAAGACATTTGTTTGATATTTTGTTGAGTTGTGTACTTATGTTTTCCCAGTGTTTCTGGCAATTTTCAAACCCAGAGAAACCTGTAATTTTATCTGTGTGTTTCATTTGGTCGCCTGTCGCTATAACTTCCTGGAGAGTCAGAGAGTGAGGAACCCTAACCCTAAAAATAATGTGAATATAACTTTAAACATTAGTTTTTCCATCACTTGGATGGATTTTCATCAGCAATTGTGATTGCATAACACTTAAGAGGACCACTCTCATGATCCCCCACTACCTGTCTTGTTTTGTTTTGATAGAGAGACCCCTAGCTGGAGAAACTGCATACTGTGCATTTTAGTTTATTTAGTTTTTATGATGTGCCTCCACACTTAATATAAGTGTCTTTTCATGTACATGAGAGATTTGCAGTAAAGGGTTACTCCTGGAAAGAAAATATATAATATATATGATAAATCACGCTTTATTTAGTCTGGGCCCTTTTATTATCTCACTCCCACGGTTGTTGCATTTAAATTCATCCTCTACAGATAGCAGAGAGTAACTGAAACAAAGGCCCTCCTTTTCAAAATTCAGATCTTTGAAGTATAAATCTGTCGAATTTGTTTTTTCCTTCCTTGACATTTGAAAATCCCAGAAAAACCAACAGCGACTTAATCCCATTAGCAAGCATTTCCTATGTAGCTACAGCCCATATATATATTACTCCACCGTGTCATAATTGAAAAACACATATACTGACTAAACACTTCATCGAGCACACTCTTGGTGACATGCTCCTGCACTACCATGAACACTGGCACTGTAGTTTATTTTGAGTAAATTCTAGATGCACCTTCCTACCGCTGTAAACACTCACTAGAGCACCAAACGTGTATTAATCCGCAGCTGAAAAGAGACCCCAACAAAAGCACTAGTTTCTCCTGTTGAAGTGACATTTGTTAAAAAACTACTGTGCTCAGCTGTTGAGGGAAAAGTAGTTCGTTTTTTAAAACATTTAAACTGTATATACACATAATTGGTTTTGGTCTTTTTAGCGTATTTGTGACGATTAGAAATATGCAGATTAACTTCAATTGTAACCTTTACGTCTGACAAAATGAGGTAATTACCTGCTGTCAATTGAGAATAATTTAAGAAAGCCTCACTTTTTTATTTTTCCTGGATTGAACATTTGCACCTGTACTTTTATTTCACATATGTATGATAGTAAAATGATAATAATCCTGCTGATAATGTCAGACATTATAGCATATGGTTTTCAGTTGTTCCTGTCGCTGTAAGGTTTCTTCCTCTCTCTTCAGTCTTTTTTTGACTCTCCTTCATCTCAACCATCACCCATTAGAAGAGAAAATTTCACCAAAAAAATGATTGATGATATGCTGATGAGGGTTAGTGTGTGGATTTGTTTTAATTTGGATATCAAAGGTTAAAAACCCCCCAAAAAATCTCCTCACAAAAGTATAAAAAAAAACCCAGACAGAAGTCACTTTCCTGATCAAACATATGAGACTAATGCCACTATCAGCTTTCTCTCCAAGCTCCAAAAATATACATATCTGATTCTCAGCAACCAGAGCTGGGTTTTGTCTCTGGAAGAATCCGTTATATGAGCCTCTGCCTTCTGGCTGCATTTCTTTTATACAACTCCTCTCTCCTAGACGTTATACACACACACGTCTTATCTTGTCCTTTGTCTTTTCTCCTTGTTTTAGAACCCCCCCTCTTCATCAGGTAATGTATATGATGCTGTCCTTCACTCATTTGACACACAACATGCTATTTAACACCCTAATAGTCAGAGTCTCCTCCTCCTCGTGTCTGAACTCAGGGTCATGCATCACTCATCCCGGCTGGAAGAAAGAGATAAATATTTCTTTCAGCTCCGTCACATAGGAGCTTCCTGTCCGACGAGGGGGCTTCCTACGCCTGTGAGTGTAGGTTGTCTTTGGCCTTGCAGCTGCTGAATCAGTGTAATTAACATTTTTGTAGACAGGGCAGCATAATCCTTCTGATCTCTGCAGAGTTATGTCAGAATTATATAGCAGACGCCTGCTACTTCCATGTAGAAAATGTTTTGTGAGTTTACTTTAATCAGTTGTGTTTCCTCACACACACGCACATGCACGCACGCACACACACACCCGCACACCCACACACACACGCACACACACAGCCTGCATCTGCCTCTGGGTACGTCCAGGCAGGAACATTGTCAGATCCATGCATCATTGGTAAGAAAATCTCTCTACCCCCCCTCCCCTCTGAGGCAGACCTGAAAAGATCCTTTTGTCCCTCATCACCCGCCTGCCCCCACACTCCCTTTCCTCCCCCCTCTCTGACACACACACCCCTCATACAGCCTGTGGTTATGGATACCTGGGACTGTCTCCCATGTGGGGTAAAGCTACCTGCAGGCACCAGACCGTGGAACCGAAAAGTTCCTCAGCTTTGGATTTTGTCCTTATAAGCGATGCGCGCTGACTCTTAATGCCAGAGAAAACATCAAGCCAGACGGCGCAGACTCATGCAGGCTACTCTCCATGTTTATTTGCACACGTCAGGGCCCTTCCTGCTGTTGATTTAGAGCCACTGCCACTTACGCCTATGTCAAATGAAATGCCCTGTTGATGACTCTGCCTCTGTTTGCCATCAGCAGCTGTTGTTACTGGCACCGGCGTGCTTTAGGCTGACGTTAGCTCCAGCTTTTGTCATCTATAGGCTGGAGCACGCCTGCCACTTGTTGCATGGCCGGTGGGAAGATGACACAAAGGCGTATACAGCAGATAGATTCATGGCTGAAGACTTTTCGTCCCTCCGGATTCGGAAGCGAAGGATTCATGGCATGATTAAAAGCACTGTCAGAGTTTCCGTGTTGGATTGATTTTAGTCTCTTGCACATCCTGAAGGTGACTTCGATAGCTTCCCTCTGTCATGTGGCACAGAGCCTGTTTAATCCTCGCTGTGTCTGTACCCTGCCGGACATGTTGTCATTAGATTAACAGGTATGAGGAGTCACTTTGGTGGCTTTGTGATCACCTGTTTGTTAATTTGTGAATATTTAGCCACACTGTGTGCCAACAGTGAAGGACACGTGCTGTGGGCAGAATTATATCTGATGTGTGGGACCTCTGCTCTCTGCTGACCTCTGCTGAATGTGACATTTGGGCAGGACACTTTCAGCTGTAGGCTTTTATAATAAACAATTTAGAATTAAAATGCCACTACACACCAGTTAAACCTTTATATTTACATTGTCTTGGGCTATAACACAAAATGCTCCAATATTAGAATAGACCCTCTTCTTAGTATAAATTAATTTCATTCTTTATCTACAGTGTTTTGTTGTTTTTCTCAGAAATCTTTTTGAATGAACACATCTGTGACATTGTTGTTGCCATTTTAAAGATAAACTCGTATTTCTGCTTAAAGTTAAACTGCAGAATGTAAGTTCACCAGTAGGGCTGAAACCAGCTACCGCATTAGTGTCATTAATGACTAATCTGAGGATTAATTTCACGTTTAATTTAAATCATGTAGTCTATAAAATGTAAATTAATTGATCACAATTTCCCAAAGTGAAGTCCAGAAACCCAAAGCTACTGGTCTACAGGTACTGTTGTAAGTGACAAAAAAAGCAGCAGCAAATTCTTACATTTAAGAAGCTTGAACCAACAAATGTTTGACATTTTGCTTGAAAAACGATTGAATAATTATCAAAATAGTTTGCCATTAATTTTCTGTCGGTGGCCGCAGCTCTACTCAGCAGTGGTGTGATGTTCAGTAGTGTGTTTACTTAAGTGCCAAACTTAAAGGTCCTGAATACACATTCTCACCACCAGCTCCTCGCTGAGTGATGAGGTCATATATAAACACACTGTTTTCTGCCTCAGTGAGAGCGATATCTGTAGTTTTTGTCTCTGCTCTTCTTGCTGGACAGCAGGGGCTCAAGTGGGAAGAAGGCGATGTCACGTATTTCATGGCACCGATGGGGATTTAACAACATTACAATTTCAGTTATGTTTGCAGGCTGCTGTCATTCACAACTGCTCAAACCCCACCCACTCAGTCCTGATGAAGGAGAGTATCTGAGTTTTTGAGGGTTCACCATTTTAATAACAATATCCAACAGTTTTTTTCCCCCAACTTTAAAACTACACGTACATTTTAATCAGAAGAGACAGATCTTCACTGACGGATGTTTTTTTAAATGCCTCAACAAACTAAATAAACGCGCTCTCTTTGTTTTCATGAATAAACAAACTGGCCTTAAAGGACAACACAATTTCATGCTGTTTTAGTTTGTTTGCATTTGGCGGACCCTGCCACCTTTCTAGCTTCAAACAGTGTTTGTATGGACCTTAAACATATGTTTGTATTATCACCTCATTAGAATTATAGATATTAAAATTCTGATACTGAATTTCTTCAGTAAGCATGACTCAATAAGCAAAGTTTTGCTTATTGAGTCATAAATATTCAATGTCACAGAGAGATAATTAAGGCTTAGTGCAATTTCGAGGTACAGTATTTGTACTAAGTGGTATTTTCATTTTAATGCCCCTTTACACCTCTACTCCTTTCACTTCCGCTATTTCTCCGGGGGAATAGCACATTTTACTCCACTACATTTATCTTACACTTATTAGATTATTAAATATTTTTTGTATGTTTGTTTGTTGTTGTTTTTTTTACAAATAAAACACGTCATAATTTGACATATATTATGATGCATTGTTGTACTGTAGAATAAATGACAGAGCAGCGCATAAAGTAGCTCAAATAAAACTTCACATCTGCATCTAGTAATGATCCAGTAACATTGTAATAACAGACTGACAGGGGCTTTTCTGCATAGACTACTTTTACCCCTGATACTTTAAGTACATTTTGCTGGTAATACCAGACTGCATTGGACTTTTTAAAATGTGACAATGCTTCTTTTGCTTGAGTAACTGATCTGAATAATTCTTCCACCACTGAATCTTGCATTTGAGATTTATAATTTAAAATATAAAATAGAAAGAACAAAGAAACACTGACCAAAACCCTGCAGATGGAAGGTCTGCTGAGGACAGCCAGACAGACACATCACTCAAACCAACCATATGGAGGTCTGCGTGTGATAGATGAGGAGCACAGCCCTGGTGTTTTTAGTGGACCTGAGGGGCTCTGATAGAAGGAGAGAGAGAGAGAGAGAGAGAGAGAGAGAGACAGACAGACAGACAGACAGGGAGGCCTCCGGGATGCAGAATACCTCAAGGTCCCTCCACTGAAGCCTGGGCGCTGCAGCCCTGCAGCCCCTGCAATCTTCGCAATCAGGCAGCAACGCTAGCAGCGACTGTTTCAGATTATGCTCAGGAAATCCTCTGTGCTCTCTGCTCAAAACAATTTACCCTGACATGAGCCCAAAGAGAGGGGTAGGGGGTGGGGGACCAGAGAGAGAGCTGTCCACACCAGAGTCCTCGGACCACCATTTTAAATCTACTGTTTATTATTATTATTATTATTATTATTATTATTATTATTATTATTATTATTATTATTATTATCAAAGCTGGGTTTGCTTATTATTGAATTGTATGATGACGTCTCTAAATGTGGGAGTGCCAATTATCAAGCACATTTAATCTGTTTTATGTTTTTTTTAAAGGGCCATCTATTTAGATTTTAATCAGGAAGTGAACTTTAAACTTGTTAGTTTTTTTCTCATATGGGATGTTTACTATATATTATATATATATATATATATATATATATATATATATATATATATATGTATATATATATAGGTCAGTATATCCAGAGCTAGTGAGGGTTGAGGGTTGAGTGGTGGCTCTTTTTCCCATGGCCCGGAACCGACAGAACAAACTCTCGGAGAGAGCAAAGAAAACACGGCAACAAAAAGCCAATGATCCGCAGCAGTCGGGCAGAAAAAGGAAAAAAAAAAAAAGAAAGCAAGAAAATGATGGAAAGAAAAAAGCTCCTTTCTCCTTTAGCCAAACATGCATTATGGAAAAGACACGAGCGAAGCTGCTCGGGTGTGTACACAACAGCCTCCTGACAGGCAGACAGACGGACAGCTGCTGATGTTGACTCACATTTGTATGATTAAATTTGCCATCACGACTCTGTGTTTGAATTATGTCTTGGATTACCATGATTATTGTTTTTAAGAAAACACAGAGAACCAGTCGAGCCGGCTTTAACCTCCACCGCAAAATGACTCATGATATTTTTTGATATCCCACCAGTGCGGATTTAAATTGCTTGCTTGGCGTTTCCTGCATGTGTTTTTGAGAATAAATCCATTCTAAGCGACACGGAGAACACCACTAAATAGGTCATCAGTAGAAAAAAAAATAGAAAAAATAACTCAGGATTAATTAATGGTAAATTATAGTCCCGGTTGGTTTGTTTGCACAGGGCCAGAATCCACGCATTAATTTCTATTTGTGTTCCTCTCTAAATACACAAATAACACAGAGACAAATGTATTACTTTTGTTTTATTGGAAACTAATTACCATGGCTCTAATCAAAACGTTACCTCTTAGTTTCCATCGCAGGAGGTTGCTATAATTCTTTTTTTAAATCTCAACAAAATATCATAAATTAAGCAAATGGGCAGTCCAGTTAAGTGTTTCGTTGAGTTAAGAGTTTCAGACACGTCCTGTTTGTGTGTTTCCATGTGCAGGAGGTGAAGAAAAACACCTCTCGTCACGGGGGGTGGGGGTGGGTGGGGGGTGGGAGATACAGGTTAAGCGCATAAAGGAATTTTGTTTCTAACCAAATTTAACGACAGACAAGTCAGTCTATATTATAAGGTAGGCTACTATAGTGTTATTTCATACATGTACTTATCAGTCTTCTTTTTTCTGCCTTTCGTTTTTTTTTGTAAAATAGAATAAAATCTGGCAGCCTCTTTTAAGAGCCCAAATCCACAAGACTGGAGGTTAGAGGTCCCAACAAGGAGTCCTGCAGTTGGTGCGGGTGTCCGTGCATGCTGTGCACCGGCTGTGGGGCCCCCAGGCCGGACATGGAGTACGCAGAGGCTCCCGGGTGGTTCATGTTGCCCTGAAGCAAAAGCGCTGAGTTCTGGTCGGGGCTCTGAGGTGGAGAAAACTCGTCCTCCGAGCTGGACATGAGAGACTTTCCTCCGTCCAGCGGGGACAGCTGGTTCTGTTTGTTGCCGCCTGCGTTGTTGTTTTCACTGTTCTCCCTGGAAAATGACAACACAAAGAGGGAGAAATGAGCGCACAAACGCACAGTTTTTTGGAAGATTAGCTTTAAATGTGTGTGTGTGCGCGTGTGTGTGACATGTTGGAGCAGCCATTATTATTGTATGCAGTAACACCAGAAATATATATCAAGCCTGGGCCTCGGAGAAAAACTCATTCTTTTTTCTTTCTATGCATCATTTTTTTTGCGTGTACAATGTTTTATTTCTCTTTATAATAGATGATATTTGATAACCTTAGGAGCCCATTAAACAGTGTGTTGTGAGAGTTACTTCAGTCCACGTAACCCAGTTCAACCTTTAACACGCGTCTCAAAGAAGGAGACACTTCTCCAAAAAAATAAAATAAAATAAAATAAAATGTGTCCGCCTCGCTCTGTGTATTTTTTCCACCAATATTAAATATCACATTGTTGTCATTTCTGAAGCGGATGTTTGATGTAGTTTAGATCATAATTCAGGTTAGACAAGTTGAACGAGTCGACCATCATTTGTCAACAGCACTCTTCTGTTTACTATCAGGTCGTGGCTCACACGGTGGACTCAACATAACCAAAATGAAGAAATAAAACCAAACTTCTACTTGAAACAAAATGAGTCAGGTAAACAACACGATCCTATTTATTTTTCTACTTTTCCTGCAGTGTGTCCTCACAACTCCGGTGTTATCTGTACTCTCTTTTACTCTCGTTGCTTGCAGCCACATTTCGTGTTATTTCTTCTAAGTCCAAACTTTAATCTGTCCTTGAAACATGCAGGAAAAAAGGAGAGATGTATTTCTTTATAAGTGACAAGCAGCACCGGGGCTGTGTCGGTGAGACGTACCTCTCCTTCGCCTCTGCGGCTCTGTCCCTCTGCCGTCTGTTTTTGAACCAGTTGCTGACCTGCGTGGTGGTCAGTCCTGTGGCCTCGGCCAGCTCTCTCTTTTCCCGCGGGGACGGGTAGGGGTTGTGTGTGTACCACTCTCTCAGGACGCCCCGGGACTTCTCCTTAAAGCAGTAGCTGGTCTCCTCGCCGTCCCATATCGTGCGGGGCAGCGGGAATTTCCTACGCACCCGGTACTTCCCTACGGCTCCGAGCGGCCGGCCGCGCAGCTTCTCCGCCTCCACGTAGTGCGCCTTCAGCCAGAGCTGCTGCAGCTTCGGGTGGTTGTGCGGAGAAAACTGGTGGCTTTCCAGGATCTTGTAGAGCTCTCGGAAGTTCCCCCGGTGAAAGGCCACCACCGCCTTGGCTTTGAGGACGCTTTCGTTCTTGTGGAGGTGATCACACGCGGGTAGAGACCACAGGAAGCGGCCGAGCCGCTCTAGGTTTCCTCCCTGCTGCAACACCTCGCAAACGCACGCCACTTGCTCCTGCGTAAACCCGAAGGACGGCAATATAGACATGATGTCCGTGCTCGCTCCTCCGTCCAAAACGAGGGTATCCAAAACGAAAGCTGTCGTTGGTATTCTGTGATTATGTCAGTGTCTTGTCGCGATGCAATCCGGTGCGATCCGTTCGCGCAGCTCGGGCCTACAGGCTCTCGACTCCGCTCCAGCCCCTGATGCGCGCAGCAGATTGGGATGTTGATTGTTGGGACAATTTGTTCCTGTTGGAGATATGTCAGGCTTAAAGGGAGCCTGTGCGTTTCGGTGATTGGCTCTCCCTCTGCCCTGCACCGTGTACAGCAGAGCAGGACTGAGTTTGCAGCTCCGTTTCCTCCCCAGAGGCAGTGCGTCAGGGGCTGAAATAGGAGCGCTCCCACCTCCCGCCCCCACAGTCCCTCTCTCCCGCTCCAGCGGCCGAGGGAGCAGAGCAGCACCTAAACACTAATCAATTATTACAGACCTCTTAAAAAGCCTTATTAACATGTTCTGAATATACATCTTCTGCACTGGTGGTGACTTATAGGCTTTCCCACGTGGCGGGGGCAAACCGCACGCTGCATCTCCATATAGGTTATCTGTAATCACACTCAGTGGAGGGTAAAGCCACAAAAACACAACGCTTTTTATTTGTGGAGGAAAGTATATCCACTTTTTTAAGGCTGAAACATCTTTTCTGACACACCCTAAAACAACGCCACGTTATAAACAGCCAGTACTGTTGAAGATTTTGATTAAAAAAAAAGTACTGAATACAACTTAATCTTCATACATTTGTACTTATTTTCATCTTTTTTTCACCAACTGCAGGTTTATTTACCATCACAGCTGATCGCGGTGAACGCCCACCGCCTTAATGACATACAGATTGGACATTTTGTTGTATCCCCCACCTTTCCTGCTCTATTAATTACTGAAGGCGTTTATTTTACGAGGTGATATAATTTAATAAGCTCCTATGATAGCTGGGTCCATGCGCGCCATTACGCACGTCTTTTATATGAGAGAGACCTGGATTACCTGCTAAACGTGTTATGGGACATAGACCACCAGTAGGAAATCAGCCACTTAAGCGTGTATATGTGTGTCAAAAAGAGAGAGAGAGAGAGAGAGAGAGAGCGAGAGGGGGGGGGGGGGGGGGGGCTGATATGAAATGCCACATGGTCTTTAAGCTGCTACTAGACAATCTGACAGATATCTCTAGGATTGGAAAGACCAGATCGCACAAATTCAGGAGCATTCACGCCTCCGTTACCGTGTATACACTGGCAAAATAAAGTGTTTCAGATTTTAGGCCTATTTGTGTGTATGCTTGATGTCACGTTCTGGTGATTTCCGCACATTGAAGACTGACAATTAATCAAGTACTGTCTGGACAGAAGTAACAGAGTTTTTTTTTTTTTTTGGCTGCATCATCACGTGTTTTTCAAGAGATCCTTTCTGGCCCTGCAGCCTCCATGTATATTTCAAGGATTAGACGGGCACCGCACTGGCTCCAGTGTTTTCTGTGGGCTGAAACACTAAACCAATCCATTAGTAAATGAGTTCTCTGCGACACTGCTTCTTGATGGTGCAGTTGTTGGTTTGAGAGCCATATAGGCTGGATCGCATTTCTTTATCTGCACCGAGAGTCTGAAACTAAACTCCCTTTCAATATGTTAGAGAACAAAGATTTTGACCCCCGGAAAATAACATTCAACCTAAACAAATTCACTCTAAAGAGAGAGGATGACCTGAAGGATTTAACTAGAAAGATAAAAATGTTTTGTTTTTGTGGAGACGGACACCTGAAAAAACAGATATGTTGCGAAAGCTTCGCGGAATGATGTGTAATTTAACCTGCAGGATTAATACGTTTGAGATGTGTTTTTTCTTTTCAAAATAAAATTAAAAAAAAAAATGTCCTTTGCTTTAAGGGTATGTGAGCATTTCTTTATTGAATAAAATACAATTCAGGCAGGATGACTGAGGGATCATCAGGTTTAATCAGGCCAGGTGGTTATTTCAGCCTTGAAATATGTTGTTTTACCCATTTTCTCGGATGTAAGTCTGGACCCAAACGGCTAATATCCTCCTGAATGGCCGACTTGTAGCCCTCGGTGCTGAAATTAAAGTTTGGCTTCAGGAAGTATCAGATTATTGGCTGAGACACACCTGAGGTCACAGTTACCTGCCAGCTCTTAGAGTTTAATTTCAACTCTATCTCACCGCATTTTGATTTGAATGCCTCTTTAGCTGAGGAACAGTTTACGCAGACGTGTTTTATACTTAATCACGAATCAGAACGCCACCTCAGACTCCTGCAGCGACGCGTTATTTTATTAATGTCAAAGTCGCTTTGGAAAAACAGCTCAATCTGCCTGTCTCGACGAACGCGCCCGCGCCATATTTCTTAAACGTGATTCAATTAGCGCATCCCTCCTGATGTAAACGTCGAGCCGTGTCTTTACTGGACACGCAGGCTCTCAGGCCACTTTAGCTCGGGGTCTATAGCTGCACTCTGTGTGTGAAACCTCAGTGCTTCAGTAAATGAGCTGTCTGATGAGCGGCTCTCGGGTTTCTCTAATATCTCTACCACATTGCGCCACCGCCTCCTCCTTTAACCCGAGCGAGCAGCCCGGGGGGCGAGATTATTTCAAGATGTGGACTCTCTCTCTCCCTCCCTCTCTCCCCCTCCCTCCGCCTCCACCTCTAACACGGCCAGTGCCGGGCTCCTCACAAGTAATGCAATACTTAACGTAGGCTATCACTCGTTACTCCTTTCCAAAAAACTAAAAAAAAAAAAAAAAACTAAATAAAGGGCCCTATACGCACAGATCCCGCAGGCTTTTTACTCTCCTCTTTCTATCTCCAAAGAACCACCGCAGTAAGGTCAGCCCTCGCCTCTCCTGCTGCTCCGGGCTGCTAGATGTCAGGGATGTTGCAAGTTTTAGTCATCCCGGAAAAAAAGTCAAATGAGTCAGAATGTTTTCACCGCGAGGAAATAAACTTCTCGCCATTTCTCATTAATGCGAAGTGGGCCTTGGATGAACACGGGTGTGTGTGTGGCGCTTGTTTGTTGAGATATTTAACCCCCTTATGGAGGGTTTTTGGGGTGAAAACGACATATTAATTAGTGATGGAAGCGGCAGCCTGGATCCAGCTCCTGAAGAAATTCGTCACACCGTGAAATACAACCGTGCGCGACGACCCGGTCCTGTGGGAGACAACGAGAGAGAGAGAGAGAGAGGCCCAACTCAAAGCACCTAATAAAAATGTCATCATCAAAAAGCCCGTGTTTCCTATCGGAGGGTTCATTTTTTAAAAAAAAAGAAAATGTGGAGGAAAACTGAAACGAGCGCTGGCTCACTGAACAGATGGTTTTCACTCCCATTTAAATCCAAAGTGCTATTTCAGCTGCATCGTATGGAACAAAGCCGATACTGTTTAAATTAAGTGAAAAATGTCACAATGGGCGCCAAATGTTTGCGTTTTTTGGGCGACATTCAGTGGAACCCACTCAAAGAAAAAACTAAATAGATAAATAGAATAATTTATTTATGTGTTCAAAACATCAATACAAACCAAAACAACAAGGAGTCAAGTAAAGTAAACACTCTCACACACCGGAAGTGTGTTTTTTTTTGTTTGTATGTTATATTATAAACGTACAACACGCACAGTGATATTAAAAACAGCCACTCATTTCCGGCTTTTATTCACAAATTCAATTAATCCAATCAGTAGTTTGTCACCGGCCCACAGTTTTCCGGCTAATTAAAAATGTCCTAAATGTCCCTTTAATTAAGAGTCGAAGCGGTTTATTCGGTGAGGTGGGAGACGGGGGGTAAAAAAAAAAAAAAAGTGCAGCTCCTCTCAAAACAAAACACACAACTGTTGACATGAGTGAGTTAAATGAAATTGGAGCCGCAATTATCAGCTTAACAGAGTTTCCTGTCATGTAGGAAAATTAGACCTGGTACAAGTGCACCGGGGTTATAGCCCCCCCCCCCCCCCCCCCCCCCATCAAATCATTACACATTTCCTCAGAGGACCACCTCCACAAATATGCAATTACGGCCCTCGGCTTTTCTTTCTTTCTCTCTCTCTCTCTCTTTTTTTTTTTTACAGTCCTCTCCTCGGTAAACAGCCCCGGGCACAGAGATATAGATTTATGTTTTTTTTTGCGGTGGGGGCTTAGGGAAAATCTTTTTGTTGTTGTTGTTGTTGTTTTTCAACTAAGTAAACAAACCCGACAGTGAGACAAACACATAAACAGAAGGAGGAGGGATTTTTTTTTAAATGGATGTCTCTGCTGCCTCTCCGGCAGGGAGGGGGCGCCATGACAATGCGATCATAAATGTGACTGAGAGGATGTGTGTGTTCGAGCAAATGATGCAGTTTTGGAGCATTTGAGCAACAGCAGGTGTGTTTGCGTGTGTGTGTGTGTGTGTGTGTGTGTGTGTGTGTGTGTGTGTGTGTGTGTGTGTGTGTGTGTGTGTGTGTATGTGTCCATGATCTGCTCTGCTCCTGTTACAAAGTGCTGCTTTTCTCTTTGGGGAAACACCATTTGACCACTGTGGTGTGGACAGTGATGCTGCCTCCCAGCTGCTGCCTCTGTATTTGTGTGTGTGTGTGTCCTTCTCATACACACGTACACACTCTTAAACCTCTCCTTATGATTTTCAATCCTTGCAGAACAAACCGGTGAATCGTGCCATCTTCGCTTTCCCACACTGGATGATGGAGTGGACGCATACCTTCCACTCTGCCAAGCAACAACTCAATTATTTTAAGTGGAGGTAAGAGAAGAGTCTACAAGTGTCGAGGACATTTATTTCCCTTTCTTAGTTCATAAACACTCCCTACTTTCCACAAGCGTGGACGAGCCAGTAGTGGATTTGGTTTCTGCCAGGAGGGAGAGCTCCTCTCCAGCATGCCTTGGCCAGTAGTGGTGGGTCTGTGCGAGCAGGCTGGTACCCGCTGACCCCTGCCCTCTCATTAGTGGGACGTGGAGCTGTGGAGTACCGTGCTCCCCAGGTCATGTTACATATGGCTTGCAGTCTGCTGCGCCGCATTAAATGTCAGCTTTGAAACCATCTGAAAGATCAGAGGTCAGTGTTTTTAATAAGGCCAGAGTTCTGGGGGAGTTCCCTCTTCTTTCTTTCACTTTTCTTTTTTTTTTATCACTGCAAGTTTTACGTTGCATGTTTTAAATTGTAGACAAAGTCATCCGCTACTATTTAGATATAAGGGTGTCCTGATTTTCACACTGAAATAAGGCGGTAAGATGGTGAAATTCAACAGCAAAACTGTCCCCAGTCCCAATGTGAAATGTACTACGAGTCTTCTGTGAGGGGACAATTGTGCTCCTTTCCTGTCTAATTTATAGGCACAATACAAAGGTGGAATTTGGAGTTTTCCCTGGCCCCCTCCCCGTGAGACCCACGGACCAAGGGCTCCTGCCGCGAATGGGATATTGTTCTGGGCTCCAACAAAGCTGTTTTCACCCTCTTCAATATTACAGGAGGAGTTACCTGATACCTAACAATCAGCTAATCCACTGCCCATGGCGACGAGGTCACCTGTGCACAGGTAACTTTATCCTGCTGCCTGCCTCTCCCTTCCTTTCCCGCTATAGTCTCTCCCATTTTTTTTCTCCTCTCTCTCTCTGTGCCTCAACAGTGAGCACGGACAAACAGCCTCTGTTTATTTAGGTCATCAGTTAGATCATATATAACTCCTCCAGCCAGGATCCGCTGAGAGGACAACTCCTATAATCCAGCACAGACACACTGTGAATAAAATCAAATCCCCCGCTGTTCGTCCATTTGTCAAACTTTGTCTCCATCTTATCTCTGCCTCGCCGGTTTGGTCGGGTGCCCGCTGAGCGAACAAGTCTTGGGTGGAAATTCATGAATTTGAGGAGAATCCCCTCAAGCCGTGAGAGGAGTTCAGGCTCTCGGTGTCTGTGAGTGACAGCGCCTCAGATTCATTCTTCCACATGTTGAAGAAGTAAGGGCACACTGGGAGGGGGGGTTTGCTCGGCCTTCGCTCAGGGGGAAAAGGCCGCTGGATTGGACTTAGCTGTGGGGAGCTGCAGACCCCCCACCCAAAAGGAGCTTTACCTCTGGAAATCTCATTGCTGTTTATTTGAATTACAGGGGCTGAGATGAGAAAAGGAGGGCTAATGAACTCCAGGTTGCCAGGCATGTGCAAACGATCACTGCAGGTTTGCAGAGCGCAGCACCAGGTTCGCTGGATTACTGCATGCCACTTTCACCCTCACAGTTTGGCTACATAGGACTCTTAAATGTTGGGAAGACATATGCTTTTTGTCTGGCACACATTCACATTCATTACACACACATGTTGTGCCTCTAAAAGGGAACGTGTCTTGATTTTATCTTCTCGAACATAGAAAGAATTTTTTTAAAATGTCAGTTTTATGTTTTTATAAATATAAACTTTTATTGCAGTATGGAGATTTAGAAAAATACATTCACATAATTTCAGATAACAAACATATAATTCAAACTAAGATAAAAAAAACAACAACAAAAAAACAAAAAACAAATGACCATCAGTTCTGCTATTTGCCCACGACTCATTTTTGGTATATGACATTAAAGCACTGAGAATACTTTCAATGAAGTGTCCATTCAAATTGATGGGATTGTGTCATGAATCCTGACAGAAGTAAAGAGTCCACTCGTATGAAGACGTGTGATGCACTGATAGATGAGCGTGGTGAGAGTTGACTGTGAGGCTGAAATGTGCTATTAAAGTCATGTATGACAGCGAGGAATTAGGCTCCTGTTGTGAAACACACTGGACACACTTGACAAATGGGCTCCACATTCTCTTGTCTTTTCCCTCCACTGACACCCAGCAAATGTGCCGGTAACGGCAGCGGTGGTAAATCTCTGAAACTGCAATGTCACTGCCTGCACACCGAGGCGAAACCTACGACCGGGCTTCACTTTCAGTGTTATTCACAAAACAAAGGTAAAAGGCACTAGTGTCCAAAACATTATGAGGCCATGCAAAAGAGAAATTATGACAATCCCTTTATAGAAAAATATCATTCATGATTACTGACATCTGGAGACACATCATAATTAAACAGGATATAGTAAAGCATCATCACATCTAGTTAACGTACAATGAGTTGCAGCATTATAAACAACATATGATGGACAACATGTGAGGCCGACAGCGTGACCTCTCGGTCATCATTCATGTCTCGGTCTCACAGGTTGATGATGAGGCTTGAAACTTGAGTCATCACTGAAATAGTGTGCATTTGTTGAGGTGTGTCACACATGACAAACCCCCCCAACACGAAGGCTGTTTCAAACATTGTAATGTCGTTATGGTAGTGCAAATGCCAGAACAGATCGATGCCATTGTGTATTTTAAGTAGCAGGAAGGCACATTCGTCTTAACTCTAGTCCCTTTTTCAACACTCCTAGATCATTTGGTGTGGTATAAAGCTCAAAAGCAGGGTTTGCAGTGACTTGAGAGGCATTCAGAGAATTTAAAGTGATTACTGAAGGACACTTTTTCCTAAAACAGCAGCTTTGTGTGTTTAGCGACCAACTCTCCGTATGTGTGTGGGCTGTCGCTCTTTAACCGACCATTTTCATAGAGGCTCTCTCCCTCTTCCCCCTACTGAATGACCTTTTTGGTTTGACCCAGATGACGCATTTAGTTTTGGAGGAACATCCTGGTCACATGACTCGAGGCATTCCAGCACCTGCTCCCACGGATCAAATCCGCTCAACAGGAAGTAGCAGGTGTTGTCTATAAAAATGCACATTTAAACACGGCTCCGACTCACACAGCGACTTCTTCTGTGAGCCTGTAACAGTCGTAACGTTCCTTCTAACGAACGGGGCTTTTAAAACATGTCATAGACTTTTATTTAGTTTAAAGACAAACTGATAATGCCCACCCACAGGGCTCCGCTCTGACTAGAGTGCATTGTAAAAGTCAAATGAACTACAAATAATTTAACATTTAAAGGAAATGAATGGTAAAAAAAAAACCACACGCACACACACGCACACTAAAGTAAAAAGATTCACCATGTCGCTGCTTTGGGGCGGACATGAGTGCTTCTGCAAGGAGGGAGGTTTGAGGTTAAAGGTCAGCCATGTCCTCCTCCATCTGCACTGTCTGTAGTTTGGCTAGCTCCTTCCCCTCCACGGCCTCCATCTCACCACACATCGCCCGCACCATTTCGCTCACACCCCCTGAGCCCACCTTGTTCTCTGAAAGGTTCATGTAGTTGTTGTTCATGCTGGAGCCCATCAGGTGCGAGGGCCCCCGGGCCACCTCGTGGCCCCCGAGATACTCTGTGGGCTGGAGGTGGTGGCTGCTGGGGTCCGTTTGCGCCATCAGGGGCGTGCTGACTGTGAGGGTGGTGTAGACCTCTGGCTCCGGGCTGGATGAGCTGACGGCGGAGACGTCGGTGGTTGATGCGGGACCTTGGCTGGATGGGACCTCTTCTGAGTTGGGGGTGGTGTAGCTGAGCTGGCCACTGTGGTCCAGGTGGAGCCCGTGGTGGTACGAGGAGTAGACACCTCCCTCCAGAGGCTCCTTCTTGATGGACGGCTGGCCAGCGTTGCTCATGTTGTACAGGACTGTGCTGTGGTGCAGGGACGTCATGGTCAGCTTGTCATGCTGCTGGAAGGAGTCGTCACTGGAGGAAGTCACTGCTACATTGTTCAGAGGCATGTTACCTGTGGTGGCACAAAAATGAATCAATCAATACAGTGTCTACACCTCTATTAGTCTGAGGAGATCCCATTCCTCTCCTTCTCATTCCTTACACTATTATATGTTTCATGTTCAGCAGGGCTTGGCCAAAAGCTGCTGTTGTGTGTCTCACACACTCTGTGCTCTTTAAGTTCAACCCTGTGGTGCCCCAGAGAGCGAATGTAAAAGCCTGCAAGGACTCAACAGCAAGCTGCAATTTTCTGTTTTTCCTTATTATTCATCCCGGTGTAGATTCTCTGCTTCATGTCAAACTAAGTGCTGCAGTGGCTGATTCCCTGTTAGTGCATTTCATGGCCTCTGATTGTCTGAAACATATTTCCCCTCCTCCCTGCTCTGCACATCAAGAGCGCAATGATGATGAGTGATGGTGACTTCAGAACTTGTTTTTATTCATCTCTGGGGTTTTCAAAGGACCACCTCTTCTATGTGTGTGTGTGTGCATGTGTGTGTGGCCCTTCCCTGTTTCCTCTGCTCCGTGTTATGTGTAGTATCAGCCATTTGGGCTACGGCCCAAATACAGACAAGCCAAGAATGAAGCGGCTCAGATATATTGGGATGACGTAGTAGAGACCTGTTGACAAACCACGGACACGTAGCACTGCACTGGAACATTTAGAGGGCAAAGGGCACCACAGCTTGAGAGATACATTTGAGAATAAAACATGTATAGTTTGTTATAATAGTGGAGTAGATTATGTCTGGAGAGTGGTTACTCTAATACACTGATATATCTTAATTAAGTCTGTCCCTGCTTTCATTGCAGCTCCATAGAAAGACTTTAATGGATCGACTTGACTGCTTAAAGGCTAAATCAGCAGGATTTGGAATACAAGCCCTCTGCCCAGAGATGGATGCCCACACAGCACACAGCAAAATAAGAAAATACAGGAGGAGCCCCACACACTTGTATTGGGTGATTAAGAGGGATTATTTTTAATTAGGTCTACCCTTTGTTTTTACTCATTTTTCCTTTCGAAAGGAGCGAAATGAGCAATGATTACCTCTAAATCTCCATTTCTATACAATATTGGCCAAGCCTTGATAAGATTAGTTTAAATGACCTGAACCAACCTTGTGTGATTGCTGAGGAAGAAGAGGCAGATGAGAGCTGCAGTGGAGGAAGACCCACATCGCTGTTGAGTAATGAGCTGCCGTCACTGTCGGGGACTCCACTCGGTACCTGGACCAGGCTGTAGCCACCCAGCTGCAGCGCACCTGACGGGGAGCTGAACGTGAGCACGGAGGAGCCCCCGTTCTGGGCAGCCATGGTGTGAACCCCCTCCAGCTTCACCTCCGATCCGTTCACACAGCCTGCGTAGGAGGTGTACTGCAGGGCCGAGTCCTCAGCAGAACTGCCCAGTCCTTTCTCGTGACCTGTCTGCATCTGCATGTCCACTCCTGACCCGCCGAGCAGCACCCCTCCAGACGACCTCAGAGGGTTGAAGGCCAGGGGCTGGATGCCCAGATTGAGCCCGTTGAAGAGGATGTTTCCAGGTGTGTGGAGGTAAGACGAGCCACCGTTGTGAAACACGGTGGAGGAGGTGTTACTGGTCACAAGGCTGCCATTGTAGAGACCGCCACTGCTGGATCCAGGGGGCAGCTTGATGTCCCCGATCTGCTGGATGACCACCCCACTGTCCATAGACCCTGTCTGAATGGGAAGGGCCCCATGGGTGATCACCCCATCTGAGGAGTTAGAGAGAGGCCGAGGGGATAACTCCTCCTGGCCTTTGCTGGACTCATCCTCTGTGCTGTGGTTTCCATCAGATTCACTGTGGAAAAAGAAAGGATAAATGACTAATGAAACATAAAATATACATATTTTATAGTGAATTATTGTATAAGCTGTTTTCAAGTCACATTGCAAATGAGAAATGAAACAACATATAGGTATATAAGTATTTTTCACCTATTTTTGTGATTTTGTTTGGGCAAAAAAGGCACTTTTACAATATCAATTCAATAAACAATTCAATACAAATGTATTTTTTTTTTCCCTTTCCGCCCACATCTCTCCTGTAGTGAAGACAGAGCAGACAGTCACATTAGCTGCTGTGTTATTACGCAGCTTTGAAGAGCAGGCTGTGTTTGTGACTGTGCAGCCCTCTCTTACCTCATGGAGAGCTGCGCTGACAACAACCGACCAACGTCAACAACCGTGCAACCATTTGCCGCAATAAATTCTGGCGTGACAAAGTGCCAGCACTGGTGGCGTGACAAAACAAATGGCTGAGGGTATTTTGTTTGAATGTCTTATCCCCAATTTAACCTGCTGTCGGAATTCAAACTCCCTTTTATCTTTTTTATCAGTTTTTTCTTTTCATTAAGTCTTTAAAACGATATAGACGTGGCTCATGATGTTTATTTATAAGCTGCTCTTTCTTTTTTCTTTTTTCTTTTTAAGATTGATTCAAACAGCTGCAGCCTCCTCAGCACACACGCACACACACTGAAAACGTCTCACCCCCCACTTCCAGGAAAGAATATAGACAAAGATAACAGCTGATACAAAATATGAGACTATTTGTTCAAAATATCAAAATATCTTCAACTATAAAAAGTTGTTTTCTGAATAATTTCAGTTGCGACTTCAAGGCAGTCTATAGTAATACGTGTATGCGTGTGTGTGTGTGTGTGTATGAGTGTGTGTGTGTGAGAGAGAGAGGGAGAGAGAGAGAGAGAGAGAGAGAGAGAGAGAGAGAGAGAGGGGTCACCTCCACCAGGTGTGCGTCAGCTTTGTTCACAGAGAGAGAAACATGAAAGAAGCTTCACTTCTGTCTGTTTGTGCAGGATTATGAAATGAAACGCACGACCTGGTGGAGGCTCTGAGGTCCTTTTTGGTCTGAGAGGGAAGAGGAAAAAAAAAAGTGATAATGAAAATGATTTATGTGCTGGCCTAGGGGGCACGTGCGCGCGCTCGTGTGTGTGTGTGTGTGTGCCCGTGCACCACACGACACAAGCAGATAAGAAGAAATTAAAGTAACTTTTCAAGTCACCTTGTTAATTGTTTCATCAAAGTCACCAGCTCCTCGCGTCTGACAGTCAAACCACTGTGTGCATGTGTGTATGCGTGTGTGTGTGTGGGGGGGAGCTACTATGTTATTTTGTTGCTTATGGTTTCCATGCCCCTTAGCACCAACGCACTTGAAACCGGATCTGAATGGCAACCGCTTCATATTTCAAAACATTAAAAGCGTGCTCCAAACCCTTTTACGCGTACTTTCTTTTGTTTCTTAATCACCTACAGTTAATGATCTACATTGCCAAGTGAGTCCGACGGGAGTTTATGAAAAAAACACTGAGTATTGTCAGTCACTGAGTGTTATAAACTACAGGCGCCCTTCCTCGTTATAAGCTTCCAAATACTTTGTTAAAATTAGCCCGGGTCTATCTTAACGCGCCTTTTACGCACAGAGATATTCGAACAATTTAATTAACAAGACTTCTTTGATTGGATTAGTCTGTGCCTTGTTTTTTTTTCTTGCCTCACCTTTTTGATTGTGCCTCGGACGGGTTTCTGTCTCTCTGTCTCCTGTTTTTGAACCAGTTGCTGACCTGGGTCAAGGAGAGTCCTGTGATCTTGGCGAGATTTCTTTTCTCGGCAGGAGACGGGTACCGATTCTGGTTATACAGATCCTTCAGCGCGTTCCGGGACCTTTCCTTGAAACAATACACGGTCTCCTCGCCGTCCCAGATAGTCCTGGGGAGAGGGTACTTTCTCCGGATCCTGTACTTGTCCACGGCGCCCAGGGGTCTCCCCCGCGCCTTCTCCGCCTCGGTGTACCGGGCCTTGTACCACAGATCTTGCAGAAAGGTGTGGTTGGACGGACTGAAGCTGTGGTTCTCCAATATACTGTACAGCTCCTGGTACCTCGCCTGGTGGAAAGCAACGAGGGCTTGGGCTTTCAGGATGCTTTCGTTGCCGCGGAGCAGGTCACTCTGTGGCAGGGACCACAGGAACCTGGCCAGCCGGTCCACATTGCCTCCCTGCTGCAGAGCCTCGCAGACACAAGCCACTTGCTCCGGGGAGAAAGCCAGAGAGGAAGCGGCGCTCACCAGCAGCTCCGTGCGCACCGCGTCCGTGTTGGGAGTCGTGCGCTCCATGGACAACTCCGCCGCGTCCAGCGCCACAAGCTTGATGCACTCCCGCGTATCCACCTCCTTCACATTTTCCCTCTTGATGTCATTTGCTGTTGTGACTTCTCCGGCAGAAGAAGAAGACATTTTTTTTGTTCAAGCCTTCCCTGGTAAAGTCACTCCTCCCAGCTCGATCAGGTTACCTCCTCGCCATGCGAATGCGATCGGATATCTGACAGCAGCTGTAAGTAGATATCTCTCTCCCCTTTTCCTTCCAACGTGACTTTTACTCTGCGGGGACTGGAGCTGGAAGGAGACACACTGGGGTCTATCTGCAGGAGAGCCACGCTATTGGCCGCCGAGGGCCCCAACAGGGAGGAGCGAGCGGGATTTCAGACACGAATGTTTGGTTTCCAGCTGTCACTCATATAACCTCCAGTATATTCCCGTAGCTCACCTGTGCAAGGTGAGTGCTTCTGGGATCCGTGGGAGCGGGATATCCTTGTTGTCCGTATTGTCAGGAGCTGACTTAGCTGTATGTGAAAACTTAAAAGCAGTTTTATTCTCATATGGAGGTTTGGAGATCAAACAGGAATAATGTCTCATCTGAAATTTTTTTATTATTATTATTTTGAATTAGATAAACGCAGATCAGTAAAAGTTGAGAATGAGACTGGATTTGTCAGATATATTTATTTAGTATACATTATTTTAAATGACTAGAGCCACAAATCACCATTTTTAACTTTATTACACTCACAAATCCCAGCACTGTTTGACCCAGACCCTAAAAACAATACAGCAATAAAGCAGTACGGATCCATATTAGTTCAAAGTGCTGAATAAGATGAAAATGAGGTGTGACTATTGCCAGTTTCTCTGTCACAAGTCCCATACACATTGAATTAAGTCACAACAAACACCTCATTATCCCATTAAGCATTGTCATCTCCATAAACAGAGAATATTTACTTTACTTCATAAAGTATGTGTGCTGTGATTTCTGTCCCCAGAATGTAAGGCTCTAGTTTTATTTGCACCTTTCACGTTTCTTAGGCTCCTATATCAACTTATCTGTCGTCCATGAATATGATTTGAAATAAAAAAAAAAAAGATTTGAATATCTTCAAAATTTAACTTGAAAACTAAGCAAATTTGTTATTTTTTAAATAATTTCAAGTTTAACGTGCCACTGGACTCCAACTCAGCGGACCACCTTTCTGTCTGATCAATCTGACATTTATACATACTCGATAAATCAATATGACACATAGGCTAGACTTTTTGGCTTTTGGGCTGTAATAGAATATATGTTTCCAGAGCTATGACCTCTAGATTTAAATGTAGACCAAGCTGCCCTGCAGCTAGTATTAGTGTTGTATCACTATAACACACTTTGTTTTAAGATAATAAACTACATAATATATCCATCATTCTTAGTGAGTTATTTCCACATCCAGCCAGAAAATATGTGATGTCAGAAGCCCTGGGGAACAACATCTGTGGAGGTCTTTGCTTTTAAATATGTTTCAGTTCAAGCTCACATTAGATCATGGAATATATGGGGATATCTATAGAGGTACTGCACAGAGGAGAGAGTAGAACCTATAATCAAAACAACCATTCTATACAACCCCTCTCTAAATACAGCCTTTGTATGGATCAGTGAAAATAAACCACTCAGCTTTTTTTTTCTACCCCAGACCCCCTGAGACTCCTCAAGGACCCCTGGGTGCGCCTGCACCACAGTGCCACCGCCGCTGCCTTTCGGAGGGTTATCATTAAGTAGGAACTACTCTTGTTAGTGGCGTATCTCGTCGGACCGCATTCTGTGTGACGCAGCGGTTCGCCGCCTGAAAAAGTGACAGGAGAGCTGCTAGTTGTTTACATTCCTCTCAGGCTTTGCATTTTGTGTTGCGCAGACAAAAAAAAAATGGACGACCAGGGCTGTCCGAGATGCAAAACGACCAAATACAGGAACCCGTCGCTGAAGCTGATGGTGAACGTCTGCGGCCACACGTTGTGAGTACTCACACCTGCCTGCTGAAGCAGAGTCCAGAGAGGAGCACACATCCACGAGCAAGACGGTGTTTCTGCTTCAAACTGTGAAAAATAGATACGCACCGACACAGAAACACACACATGTGGCTCCTGCGTCGTGTTTTAAAGCAGTTCCCAGCTGTGTTCGGCTGTCCGTCTCATCTTAAATCTTACTAGCTGCACGTAAACAAACGAAAGACGTAGGCAACAATACCAAGCCTCTCGGGCTTTTAGCTACCAGCTATGCTCTGCGATTTCACCACATATATAATAATAATTATAATAATTATAATATAACAATTTGACTTCTTGTCGCCTCTTACTGCTAATGTAGTATAAATACTGCTGGCTACCCCCTGGAAAGACTAAATAAAGCATAACGGGACGAGTTGGCACAGTTTATATGAAGGCTTCATGCTCCATCACAGCCTCGATAGTGCTGAATGACAGCGGTCCACCTGCAGGACATCGTTAATAAACATGAAAATGGTTGTTTGCACCTGACCTGCACTGCCTATTCGTATCCCTCTGACAAACACTGGTGTAAGAGCTTTATTAAGAGTGGTCACTTTTTTGATATAGGACATTTTATGGAAAACACTCAAAGTTCAGGATGGCAGAGAGGAGAGTGATAGATGATGAGGGGTATAAACGTTTTGTGTGTATGCAGTATGTGCTGAAGTTCAACCACAAACAGTGTTAAAAAGGGCAAACTTAAAGGAACAATACAATCTAACCTACAACTACTATCAGCGCTGCACAATGTAGTCGAAAAATCATATTGTGATTACTTTACAGATATTATGTTTGTCATATGATTCAGGATTAGTAGAAATTATGATATTTGTATCACAATTGCTTTTCCCTTCAAAAATAAACTATTAAAATCACGATTATCTGACATCTCTTGGAGTCGTCAACATCTGTAGAACAAGATTTGATGGCAGGAGCGTCCCTGCAGCACTACATTACCTCTTTTTAATACACGTTCTGACTTTATCAAAAGATTGTAGCTTTTTTGTCGTTAAGATTTTGCACTTGATCATATTGCAATTTTGATTATATTTTGATGAACTGTGCAGCCATAACTAATGGGTGTTTTTTTTCCAGAAACTAGTGAATCCAAGAAACTGTTTCTTATGAATTCTGTAGGTAAAAGCGGAGACACAAATCTATCCATGACCATACCCGGTATGAAATGTGCTACCTAAACATGACTGTCCAAACCTTTGTACTTAAACGTAAACATCCCAAGAGTGAGCCTAAACTTGAGCCTGCTTTGCTTACTAGATAAAGTCCCCTGTGGAAGGTCTGGTTTTGTGGGTCAGTTATAGTAGCGCTTCACTTTTAAACCTGGCAGGATTCTTAACTTTGTATGAACAGAATAAATACATTAAAAATGCTCATCACAAGTAACCAGAGCCTAAGAAATTATTACTTATTTGTTTTCGGCTTGTTTTTTACTAAACTGTAACTAAAAAAATATGTAGTATTTTTAGTTAAGAAATGACTGATGGGGCACCCTGGTGTGCAGAGCATTCCCCTCATGTACAGAGGCAGTGTCCTTGCTGCAGCAGCCCAGGGTTTGAATCCCACCTGTGGCCCTTTGCTGCGTGTCATCCCCCTCTCTGTCATCCCATTTCTTGTCCCCCTTAAGCTGTCCTATCTAATTAAACCATGAAGACACCAAAAACTTCAACAAGTAGTCACCATTAGTAGACTCATTTTATTTTGGTTGACACAACTACCAAAGCAATTGACACACCAGTTTTTCTGGCACATACACTACACTATTTCTATTTGTTGTCACGCTACAGTTTTGATTGTGCGTCTTCCTCACGTCAGTACTCTGAAAACATGTGTGCGGTGCATATTCCAATATTTAACCTTGTCATCTGTTTAACAACGCGGCCATTTAAATGAAGAGCATCACGCAGTGACGGCTGTAGCCTGATGAGAGCATCTTTTTTTCGACCCCGTCTGTTTATTGACCGTGCCATCAGGAAGTGGTCGTGCTTTGTCATCAGGTCAGCAGGCTCATAACTCACCGCCTCTGTCTGGATGCAGGGCTACACACAGAAAATTAAAATGATTCTGCAATGAAGCAATTTGGAGAGATGTCCTAGTCCAGGTCACCTTGAATTTGTTCCTCAGAGCCGGTGCCATGGTGAATTAATGCAGCACTTGGAAACTGCTGTACTCTCAAACTGTATTAGTATTTTCATCACTGATTTCATTTGGCTTTTTTTTTTGGTTTGCAGCTAGGCTTCCTCGCAAGTTGATAGTTTTGGAGACCAGCACTGTAGCTTGAGCAGCGTGTTTCAATTTCACAGTAACTGATTTTCCATTTTTGTGAAAGCAAGAACTCTGTGCAGAAAAAGGAATGAGAAAGAAAGGAAAATATGAAAAATGTTAAATTAGAAAGGAAAAACTGTACATGCAGATACAGGATGTCTACATAATGTAAAGCCACAACTAACTACCCAGAAATAATTATATAGAAACATCACCGCACACACTTGATACAATTCTTGGTTTCTGCCTAACTCTGCAATAACGACCGACTGATCAACTGTTTTTTTCAGGACCAATATGGATTATTAATAACAAAAGAAAGATGACAGATCTTTAGAACCTACACACATTTGCAGTAAAAATAAAGATCTTGCTGCCAAACCAGTGATGGAATGCAACTTAACACAATGTTCTTACTATTTAAGTACAGTTTTGGGCTACTTTTACTTTACTTGAGTATTTCCATTTTCCGCTACTATTTGATTTAGTTAAGCAGAGTTTGACATAACAACCTATAAACCTCTGATAAGTGACCCTCTGAGTCGAACATCATCAAGCACATCAGGAGCTTTCTCTGCGAACTACTGAAAAAAACCTTTGAGTCTTGTACTGTTGGACAAAACAATTGTTTTGAAAATGTCACCTGTGGCTCTGGAAAAGGGCAGTTAATATCATTAGTTGTAACCCTGGTTGGACTCTCTTCACTGGCTCATTCATGTAAATTACTGTAAGCCTCTCTGTACCTGGGCCTGGTTGAGTGGCCATTCCAGTCTGGGCTGACGTGGCAGTGCAGTGCAGCATTGAGCTTCTCCACCTCTAGCATGCATCTAAATTTAAACCCCACCGCAGCACATTTTGTATCCCTGTCACCGGGGGCATTTGATGTGTGTTATTTATTACCTTTGCACAATGACACCGGGTCCATGTCCTTTGGCATTTGACACTAGGCACAGGCAGCGACAAATGATAGTAGCTTAGACATACGATGGGGATCAGAGGAACCGCTCTCTATATCGAGGCTGACCGGATAGACACACCTCATTAAGTAGAAGCTAGTTTCCTATACCTGGTAGTTGTATGTTTTAGGTTGATGCACACTAGTTGAGAGGCATGTTGGGTTCCAGAAGTAACACTCGGTTGATTTTCTCTGTAGATGCTGGACAACTACAAGTTTCATGGATCAGTAGAACTGAAAAGTACGAGCTTAAAAAATGAGTTGCCTTTGCTCCTAATACAGAGCCTAACATCAGACTAGCTTGTGATTCTGACTGTACAGTATTTCTCCACAGGAACATTGAAATTATTATCTGAAAACTTTGGAACCCGTGATGCTGCCCTTTTTGTTTCTTTACAAAGTACACCAAATCCAAGCTTTATTTTTTTAAGATCACACAAGCCTATACTAGCTTCCTGTGTAAACAATCACACTCCTGGGCCTCAGCATTTTTTGACCGTGCTGCTGCAGGTACTGTAGGTCACGAGGCAGGACAGAGCGTCATAGGAGGTTTAAATTTGACACAAAGCCAGCTCTGCTCTGTCTGGACTCAAGTTATTGCTCTGTGAAGATCATGAGCTTTGTGGCAGAAACAAGTAAATCCAGCTCCTGGCTGTCTGTATCTCCATTCTATTCTTTCTTGTATGAGGAGGCAAAGATGCAGGCAATGTCACTAAGGGGCGGTGGGGGTTGGCGCTGTCGTGGAGGCCTCTTTGCTGAGCCAGGACCCTGTTTACCCTCCTCTTACCACCCCCGTCTTTGACCTGCTGACAGCTGCAGATGGGAAAGATAGGAGCCTGGAGCTCTGAGCAGGACAGGTGAGAGAGGGAGGAGCCAGGACTACTCAGTCAGTGAAAACAGCCCAGGGACACAGAGATGGCAAGCTGCTAGTGGTCTGTTGACTCACTTAAATGTCTAGTCAGTATGCCAAGCAAGATCGCTTTGGCAAGAGATTTCTGAGTCCCCTTTTAGATACAAATTGCAACAGGCAGACAATCCCAAGCTGTCGCTGATGAGAAGGTGCATTTCAGGAGGAAGACGGCAGATTGACTCAAAGTCTCCTCCCTTCCTATTAGATGTTCACCTCTTTGCTCTTGAGTTACACAGGATTTCCCCTTTTGAGAGTTCTGTTGTGTGGTCCATTTATGGGGCAGGGGGCAAGCTACGCCCCACTCCTCGCCCCGTGTTGATGAATGGGCTCTTTGTGGGCCTGTGGAAACAAGCTGGATCCCTCCATCTACCTCCATATGGCCAGGCCTATACATCTCCTGTAGCCCGGGGCCGCAGTGAACATCTGCCTCTTCCCGGGTGCACTTGAGCAGGGGCTCCTCATGGTCTGAAACACCAACTGGACAATGCAGATGTTTCTCTTTCATTTTTATGTTGTGGCTTCTTCTAAGCCAAGCTGACCCGGCATGCTTGTAAGATAGTCCTCGGCAGGGCTTCATAACTGTTTGTTGTGTGACTGTGAAAGCTTGGCGTCATACTTGGCTGGTTGGTCTTGTTTGACCCATATCTGAGATGCTAGGTGTAAACAGCCAAACTCCATGGCTCTGCAGTTTATCCCTTTAACTGCTTTTTTGTTTTCAATCCTGCTGATGAAGCAAAATGTCTTGCATGATGACTCGGTCATGATTGTTCTAATAGGCTCCATCCCCAGGAGAGCTTTTGAGTACCCGCTGTCTGAAGCCCAGGCTTTGACATTGGGAAAAAGTGACTCAACCATACCATCAATGACGTATGGTGACAAATCTGGCTTTTTCTCATCAACTTGCTATATTTTATTATAAAAACTGTCAAAAGCGAATTGGAAACCAGATGTTGTTCATTTTTGTGAAGGTGATTCACAAGCAGGAAGGTGAATTCCTGTGGAAATAAAGCTCCACTGAGACTTAATTAAAAGAGTGTACTGTGCAAACGTTTATCCAGGCCCTCTAACCCATCAGGGGAGATTTAGGAACATTCCCATTGTCTTCAGCGTCTACTCCTCCATTGAGTGTGACTGATGGGTAAACGCCTACCTGCATGAAGGTGTGATTGATGGCTAAGCTCAGGTTTGTGCCCTCAGGTCGGTCTGCCAGTTGCGATTGGAGTCACGTCGCTATGGTGCATGAAGTAAACCTTCATGTTTGAACCTGGACTTTACTTGAAAATTGTCCAGCATCCTCTGGTGCGTGTTTCAGGATTGGTGACGGGTGCGAGGGTTGTGCTCTTTACTGAACAGAATTGAGATTCATGGGCGCTTATATGAGGAACCATCTGAAAAAGTCATCATGACTCTGCTGTACTGCTACATATTTTGTCTTGGAAAGTAATCATAACCATTAAACAGATTTACAGTTGATACTTCAATCAATAATTGCCTAGATTTCCATGGTATTTTAAAATGTGGCTTAAACTTGTCCATAATGCATCTTCCTTTCATCTAAGCACCATGTCAGGAATGATAATGTCAAATTTTTTGGCAGAAAAGGGAGAAATTTGGGGATTGCATGTGTAATGTCTTTACATATATAAAATAGATTAAAGCCTCAAGCACAGTTTACAGCTCATTTTAAAATGCTTTTTAAAGTAAGGAATACACAAAACGCTACAATTGCTGTCTGTATTTCTTTGCTTTTCCCAAATAACGTAAGACCTAGTCCATTATTATAATGATAGACTACACAGTGAATTACTGAGCTGGATTTATCATATTATGCAGCGTAGCAGAATGACTGAGGTTTGTTGAAATAACAATAAAGCAAATGTTTTTCCAGTGCAGACAGACACTCCACTGATGGGGTGTCAGACTAATTTCCTCTTGTCTGAGCGTTGGAGGCAGCCTAATCGACATTCCAATCATAATTCCAGCCATCTTTGAGCACTTAGAGGAAATATTCATGTGCCCCATTATCACCCACTGCGCCTCATGGTAACTTACAGACATAGAAGAAGCACAAATTTGCTATTCTGTAAGGAAAATTGTGTTTGCGGCAGCCACATACACCCACACATGACACCCACTGACTCTTAAGCTTGGGTCACCTCTGGAAACATCCACCTCAGCTTAAAGACATGTTCTGCTTTGTCGCTGTCTTTCCCATGCAGATGCGAGAACTGTGTGGAGATGCTGTTCGTGCGTGGCTCAGGTAACTGCGTGCAGTGCGACACGCCCCTGAGGAAGAGCAACTTCCGAGTGCAGCTCTTCGAAGACCCGACCGTAGATAAGGAGGTGGAGATTCGCAAGAAGGTCCTGAAGATGTGAGTGAGGGGGATGAACCTGGAGCGGGAGGGGTGCGGCTCTGCGTGTTTATGTGTCATCTCATGCCTCCTCCCACTTCTTAAGCCACCTTTGTCTTTCTCATTACACTGTTTGTTTTGTAGACAATGAGTCTCCCCAGGGGGGGCTCAAACGGGAAGGCTCTTTCCCTGCCAGGTTTTTACTTCTCAGCCCCTCCCTGCCTTCCCTCTCTCCCTCTCATCTGTTCTTTAATAGCCCCTTAATTGACATCTAATGTGTGTGTCTATTAGGCAGCATGCAGACATGGTATTATAAAACGGTTGATTTAATGGAGGCTATTAATGTCAGTGCATATTTGCTTTCATCGGGTTTTACTATTTGTTTCAGCCATTCTGTTCTTTCTTTGCAGCTACAACAAGAGGGATGTTGACTTCTCCAGCCTCAGAGACTATAATGACTATCTGGAGCAAGTGGAGGACATAGGTAGGAGCACCAGCTTGGAGGCTTCAGGCTGAAGCAGAGGGCAAATGGGATGCTTAGAAGTGTAATGATTTCTCCTTGACTCTGGCTGCACAGGGGGATGTTTTACAGGCATTAGTGCCAGCCGAGGGTATGGATCAGGGAGTAGCTCTGCCGGTGCTAACATGTCTGAGTGATGACCCACGATGGACCTTTAAGAGAGCTGGATATGCTACAACCCAAAAAGCATTTATAGTTTTTTAGTACTTTTGTCACTCTTTAAAATAATAGTTTAAAACCACAAAATTGTAGAATTCACAAAACGTTCCCAGAGCTTAGAAAAGCTTAGAAAAGTGTGTGATGTCATCCTGATGTAAATTGTATCGGACAAATGGGACATTGAGGGTGAGGCCAGGAAGGACAGACACCAATGTGAATGTCAAGTATCTTATTCCAGAAATACACTGGTAGCTTTAAAGCCACTGACAGAAGGCTAAACAGCTCCTGTGGTCTACACCATCAGTAGTTTTTTAGCCTTCTGAACCCCAAAAATTCTTCACACCTTCACACATACCAACCACAGTATACATGTTTTTATTGTGTATTCTTTCATTGCAGTCTGTCAGTGAAAGGCTACTGTATCTCTCTTAAGTTGAGAGTAATATTGAATAACCAGATGACATTTTTAAGGCCTGTTCCATCTAGTCTTATTGTTTCCTGTCTTTCAGCTGGACATATTGGTTATCTCTGGAACTCTGGATCCTGACTATAATTGAAAATGATAGCATTGTGGGTTTGAACAGCGATTTTCTTGATGATGGGCCCATAAAAAGGTCTCTGGGGTTGAAGAGGTTTTAAGGGATGGGGGCATACTACTCATAGAGAGAAAGTTGGACCCATATTTTGAACAGTCTCTCCTGGAAGAAATACATAGTGTTGCACTTGTCAAAAATGACAGAATAATAAAGGAACAAGAAAGAGAGCTTAGGGAGAATTTCAATTGCTTGCTCCTATTTCACCTCAAAACAGCTGGTCTGGCTAAAGTGAGTGTGAATGTTTGATTGTCTGTTATGGAAAGTTACAGAAATGTGAGGACTTAAACCCCCATTCTGATGTCGGAAATGTTCCTGAAATTTTCCAACCATGTGACAAGCACTTCTGGTGGAGTTTACTGGTCCCTTAATTCTGGTTTGTGTCCTCTCTGTGTAGTGTATAACCTTACAAACAACATTGATGTGGAAAACACCAAGCTGAGGATGGAGCAGTACCAGAGGGAGAACAGAGATATTATCCAGAAGAACAAGGCGAAACTTGTACGTACCTAATGTATTTTCCCACACATGCAGAATGCTTTTATTAACAGTGATAAATTGGTACTACACTGTACTGAAAGTTGTGAAGTGAGTACTTGCAACATCCCTTTTGTCCGTTTTCCCGCTCCTCAGACACGAGAGCAGGAGGAGCTGGAGGAGCTGCTGTTGCTCGAGCAGCAGGGCAACGAGCAGCGGAGACTGGAGGTGCTGCAGGAGGAGAAGAGGCAGCTACAGGCCAAGAGGAAGAACAAGCAGGCTCTGCTGGATGAACTGGTGAGTTTCACAGATGTTGCTTGTGTGTTTGTATCCACATATCTCCAGAGCAGTCACATTATGACTGACGTTTCATGTCAGATACACACGCAAACACACACACACACACACACACACACACACACCCTCAGCCTGAGGGTTCATGGCTGTGAGATCATTAAGAGCTTATTACCAGTCATTGTGCTGCAGGCTGCATTGTTCTCATTCTGTGATTCCAAAGCCTCTTGGCTCCATTGTGTTGAGCTGCAGGCTTTGGAAGTGATTGTTCCTGCAGAGCAGGCTGCTGAAGGACCATCACAGATAGCAGGCTAAGCTGTGTGTTTGTTTGTTTAAGGCACAGGGCCTGTTGACTGTAGGCAGATGAGATGAGCTCTCAGCCCCCTCAGGGAACTGTCCTGAGCTCGGACATCTGTACAACCCTGCTCTCACACATGCACGCCCTCATACACCTACACATACATTTAGATTCATTGTTGCTGTTTGTTCAAGCAGTTGTTAACTAGTCAATTATATACATCACTGGGAATTTGTTATGCTCCTCTTGATTAGTGATCTTATCGATTTGAGACATTAAATTTTCATTATTTTCCTGAGTTTATTCACTTTTTTCCTCGGGGTTCATTGTGAAATGAGAAGCATGTGATGTCATCCAAATAAAGCAAATAAATTCACACAAGTGCCTATCCTTCAACTCACATAAGTGAAAGTGGTTTATTTTCACAGTCAGACTGGGACTTATGAGTGTTGGAAGCCATTAAATCTCTTTTGGTTTATTGTTTAATGCTAAGACACCTCTAGTCTGCCCATTGCTGTCCACCCCATCAAAAATGTCCTCCCTCTCCCGTGCGCAACGTGTTCAAGCTTGTGTTTTTAGACCTCTGTGCTTGGCAACACTCCACTGGAGAAATTGAAACGTCCGACCTTGCATTTAATGGAGGTGAAGGCGGCGCATTGCACTTGAAGCAGCGTCCCCTGCAGTGGCACAGTTTTGTGAATATGGCTTGCATCAATAATGTGGCAGCTAGCCTAAAATAACCCTATGCTGATGGTTATCCAGTTAGACAGGGATATCTGTGTGGGTGGGTGGGCTGGATGCCTGTGTTCTCATCGTTTTTCAACATACAACACTCATAGGGACAAGTTCTCAATATGTACAGGTGTCAGCAGTTTTTGCTGAGCAGAAGCATCCCTGATGAAGCACTTTGTTGCATGTTTCACACACTCCTAACATTGACATTATCATAAATCCCAAAATCCCATTTGTTTCTCCAGGAGCAGTCTCAACTTCCTGCCACCATCTTGCTCGCCCAACACAAAGTCCGTGCTGCTCAGCTGGAGAGCGAGATAGAGCATCAAAACAAAGTGGTCAAACCTACAAATCTGTTTTCGACTGGAATCCATATGGTGAGTGCAACGCTTTAGGCAAATTAGCTTTTACCAAAGGATTTAAAGTGACAGGCTCTCTTCCTCTCCTTAGTGTGTTTTAGCCTTCAAGTCAGTACTCGGCTCCAACAGGGCAGCTATTTTCTCCCTTGGCCACTAAACAAGCACACATTGAAGTAGTGCATTTCCTAAGTGATGTGATTCCAGGCACGATTTTTCTTAATCAAGTCCCAATAAGTTGTTGATGGTTTACCACAGTGAACGGGGAAGTCGTTGGCTGCTACAATCAACTTTTCCTCCTTTTTGTTTAAAGTACTTGTTAAGACAACTGTGCTTCCAATTTCTGAGGGATTCAAAGCAACCATGACTGATTGTTGATTCTGTTTGTCAGAGGAAATTTGAATGAAGTCGAAGTTGAAGGCTCTCTCAGCCTCCTAAAGTTGTGCCACTGGGCAACTATTGGGCATTACATCTAGCTTGAAAGTTGGAAGTTGAGTTGACCATGTTCAGGTACAACAAGTCGGAAAACCAGTTCTGGCCAGAGTATCAACTATCCAGTGGATGACAAGGCATTATGCAGTTTTGTACACACACAAACAGTAATGCAAAAACTTGGCACCAGGTGTTTTCTGAGGTTTGATTTCACAATAAATGCTATCTGTCACAGAGGATAAGGCTGCTTTTGTTTTTTAGTGGCCTTTCAGACTGAAAACAACCCTATGATCAGAACATATTAGTTAGAATTTAACAACTGGGGAAAGATATGAGGGCAGCATTTATTAAATTGTTCACTGTGACAATCTTGAAATAAACATTCTAAGTACAGTTTATATATTACATTTATCCACAACTAATGTGCAAAAGTTTGGCTATAAATGACTTTTTTTCTACCAGTTTTGAACAGTTACATTTTTTTTGCAGATCCCTCTGCATTGAAACCCTCACTGCATTAACAGGCCATGTACAAAAAATAAACCCCCATCCTGCATTTGAATGAGGGCCCTCTGTCAGACTGGGCTATCCAGCTTCAGGTGAAAGCAGGGTGAGCAAAGTGTAAGAAGAGAGCCTAAAGAAGCTGTATGTACCATAAATAACAAATGGCTACTAGATTTACAATGAGCCCATGCAGGCTAAGTTCAACAGGGTTGTATACCTCTATCCACTGGTGGACAGGTGGGTCTGTACAGCCATGGCCTTGGTGTGATTTTAGTTAAGTGCTAATTTAAACTTCATGTGGCGTGTTTGTTGACAATAGAGTGATGATAACAGTCAAAACCGTCAAAGGGAGGATGTTCCTCTGTGTGTGGTGCCTCTTCATTGTGGGAACAGGCCCTCACTCCTTCAGTCATGTCATCACATTCCTCTGGGCGAATGGTGGGACCCACAGAGGGAGCATGTGGGCTCAGGGCTCTGGCCGCTCTGAGCTAGCAGCTTTGTGCTCACCGTGTCTGGAGGGACCTTCCATTTGGCTGTCGTTCAGGTTTTTAGTAGTTTATTTTCATTTTACTGAGATGAGATAGGCTGTGTCATCACCCCCACCCCCTACCCAACAACCCTCATGAGACATGGTTGTCTTCCCACAGTTCAGTGGTGCGTGGGAGAGATATCTGCTTAGTGCTCACCTATGTTCAAGGTGGAGTTTTGACGTACTCGGGTACAAACAAACTCTCTCTCTTTTCCCATCTTTATTTGCCTATCCTGCCAATTTTAATGTGTTTTCCACTGGCGTAGCTCTTTGAAAGCTCTTGGTTAAATTATCTGACGCAGTGACAATCAGAGACTTTACAAAAACATTAATTTACTCATGAAACCCCGAACAGACAACGTTCTCATCCGCAACCAGTGGAAAAGTATTGAATTGATCCAAATGTAGGATGTGGTGCTCTGACTCTCACCCCCTTGATATACAGCATAAAGTTAAACTTGCTGATGGAGAGAGAAACAGCATGATTATGTTGCTCTTGGCTTCTTCTGTGGCTGTTTTTCCTCGCTTCTTTCTTCCCATTTCTCTTCATCCTCCCGTCCCTGAGCTCCTGTTGGTGGAGCAGAGCTCTCGCCATGCATCTGCTGTGTTTTGGACTGAGAGACTGGAGTCGGGGGAATGTGTGGGTTTGGATTTCCCTTCACCTCAGAGTCCATAAGAATGACTCCTGTTTGACTTGGTGGGGTTTCAGCACAGAGCGGTGGATTCCTGCAGATTGCTGGAATTCATTTATCTGCTAGGTTGTGGTCCCTTGTTCCAAGCAGGGTTTCAATTTTTCTTCAGCAAAAATTAGGGGAGTCAAATGTAAATACACATTTCTAAAACTGGGCCTCATTTTAACTATATTTTTGTATCTGCTTTGAAGCTGCTTTGAAGCTGATTTTTCATTTTCCCTCTATTGACGATAACAGTATTAATTAGTGCTGAAATATAAACTCATTAAAGATTAAACATATATAATTTCAGCATTAAATGTCTGAAAATTACTTAACTCTTGTTTTACATGTTGTTATGTTGTGTTCTTAAATTATCTAACATGTTTCCAACAATGTTCAAAACTAGAGATAATTCAAGGTAAAGGTCACCTGCCAATGGTGTCAGACCCCCTTTACCTATGGTGACTAAGAGGTTTATGATAATGTTATAGAGGTGAGTTAGCACTGCAGTGGGTCCACAGTTTAGGCTATTTGTCGGCAAATAAATGCTACAACTCCTCAAGACCCAAGCGAAGCCTTGTCTTGCCTGCAACCCACTGACTGAAGTGAATGAGGTTAGCCATCAGTTAGCAACAGCTTTGCCCCAGGCTCACTTGAGGTGGACCTCCCCCCACTTGGCCAGACATGAAAAGCATGATAAAAGTCAGCACACTGTTGCTCCCTTTAAGTGCGATTTATCAGCACCGCCAGAAGTAATGCTCCTCTTCAGACCTCCATGACAAACACTCACTAGTTTTTTCTCTATTTTTCATTCATTGTGGACGGATTATTTGTTTTTGTTTTTTACTATTGATCTGGAAAAATAAGCAATTTGGCAATGTCACTTTTGTTTTTTGGGAAATTGGGATGACAGTTTCCACTTAACAAGTAACTGAACACTCATAATAAGCGTCAATAGAGGCCTCAGTGTGGATGCTTTGTTGTGAAGCATGTACACCAAGGAGAAACCATGTGTGACAGTGATGAATGGGCAGGAGGCTGATTCATGACCCTTTTGTTTTCTCATCTGGATGTTTTTGGTGATGTGCAAGTTCATCAGTCACAGGCAGAAATTCACAGTGTCCCTAACAACCCCCACCCACTCCCACCACCACCTGCCCCACCAGCACTTCAGCCAGCTGCTTCACCCTGGGCCAAGGTGAGCCATCAATGGTGGAATGACATATCCGTGGAATGTGAGGATACCAATTCTTCATCAGCTTCCCAATGACTGCAATCTTTATTTAAAGAGTGATCTAATGTCGCCTCTAGCTGTGTCATGTTGTTTACTGGGAACATGCAAGGGAACATCTCAGCCATTCTGGCACTACTCTTTGCCCGGGTGATCTTCCAGGAGTAGGTGAAGGGGACTCCAACCCCGATCCCAGCTATTGCAGTTGTGTGTTAACTTGTTGTCGAATGGACGCTTGAGGAAATTTAGCCGATCCTGAGGGAAAGTAGTGTCGGTCCAGGTGTGATGTGAGGTGGGATGGGCCTGGTCTTGCCTCAGGAATGGTCTGGGATCACTCACTAATCCCTCACTTTGTAGGCATTCTATTGAACCCAGACACACATACTCGTGTGCGGATGCGTGCACACACACATACACGCAAATGCACACTCCCCATACCCAGTCTGAGTAAACATCCTTTGAAGAATAAAGTGTCTTTCTAAAATAGACGTCCGCTGATATCAAAAGAGACTCTCTGTGTGGGAGGGAGGCCACTATTCACTGTTTAAACAGGTTGCTTGTTGTCGTCTGACACATAAGACCAACTTTAGTGCCATAAGGCTTGGCACCTGCTCAGAGGAAAACATGGACCTGAGTTGATCATTTGTATGTAAATTATATTTGATTTAAGCATTTCATGACTAATTGTGTGTCATTAGTTTTTAATCAATATTTAAATGTAGTTGCTGTGTTTGCTTGTGTAAATGTATTATGAGCGTTTGTGTGAGGTTGGGGATTGTCCTCAGCTGCTACAGTGTCCCATTCCTGAAAGCGGTTGACCGATGGGGAATCTCTTCACCTTGGAGCAGCTTTCAGCGCCATCTTAAATGAAGGGTCCAAGGTTCCAGCAATGCTGGGGCCAGATCCACTCCTCACAGGCGGCAGTAGCAGCTGACATACCTGACGAGGCCGGCATGGGCACCTAATGAAAGCAGGAGGCACAGATAAACAAAGTGCAACTCACACAGACAAATGTGGGTGGAAAGTTTATCCCTAAACATAGATGTGTAGCTGGCAGAAATAACCCCGGGTTCTCTCTGGCTTTATTCCATTCTACACTTAGGCAGTAGGATCCGACTACCACAGAAAACACTGACACAAGTGCACACATTCGCACTCACACTCACGCTCACTCATGCTGTGAACTTGTTTGCTCAGGCCTGATTTACTCGGTTAAGTTGTCCTCTACGGTGACCTCTGCTCGGTAGACGTAATCGTCAGCACAGGCTCAGCTCTGCTTTCCTTTACTCTGGCAGACTGGACTAACCTGTTTTGCCTTGGAGGCTGTTGCTGTGTACTCCCCCAACACCCACTCATTCTTTCACCATCTTCAGTGTTATTTTCATTTCCTTTATTTGCACCCTTCTGGCAGATATATGTGTCGTCATTTATGTAAATGTCTTGCTGTTCATACGTTTTGACGTGTAAATCATTGATGGGGGATTTTATGGATATCGGGTATAACCCTTTGCACTTTGCCTTTTTACTTTTTTTGGATTGCTGGCATTTAGTTTGATAGCTGTGGGCACGGGCTTAGGGGGCAGGGGTCAGCTCAAGGGGTAAAGAGAACCCGCCAGCCCTGATTGGCACCAGCACATGTGGGCATTCACACCTCTGCCCCTGCCGCTGGCTTGGCCCTGTTTAGGTTGGCCTCAGCAACCCTTGCCCACGGGCAGGCCTGCCCAGTCCCGCTGAAAAAAAAAAGGAGTTGTCAGCTTTAGGGGCTTTACGCTGGGGCAGCTGCCACTGGTCAGGCAGTTATATTTAAACTTGTAAGGCGAGGGGAGGCACTGAGTGGGCAGTGGCTTTTACACTTGCTACTTGCTGCTCAGTGGGCCAGTGGGCAGCCCAAAGCTCTTTATCCATACAGAAGCGCTGGCAGTGCCAGGGCAGAAGGTGGAAGTGAGGCCTCAGTATGGGCTGGCACTAGGCTGGCCCCTAACTAGCCGTATTAATTGCATCCCTTATACAATCCCTGCCACTGTTTACCTTTCCATTGTTGCTATTGTCATTTTTATATATTAGTGACGAGGGCGTCATTGTCTCTGGAGCTCTGCTTCAGCTAGTGGTGGCTTACCAAACCTTTTGGGAGTCAAGCAAATGTATTTGTTGTGTTTGTGTGTGTGTGTGTGTGTGTGTGTGTCTGTGTGTGTGTCTGTGTCTGTGTCTGTGTGTCTGTGCCTGTGTGTGTGTGTGTGTGTGTGTGTGTGTGTGTGTGTGTGTGTATGTGAATGTGGTAGGGAGGTGCTGATGGAGAGGTTAGTCTCTCAGCGACCTTGATGTGTCCTGCTGAGCTGCAAAGTCAGGAGAGATGGGGGGCCTGGAGAGTGCTGATGATCGTGCAGTGTGTGTGTGTGCAGCACGTGTTTCTGCTGGCATTCTTAGTGGTGACCCATGATTGGAGCCGTTGAACGACGAGCAACGGATCAAAACTGGCATTGTGAGCACCTTTTCCTTGACCGAATAGTACTTTTTATCTTTAACAAAAATCAAAATTCAAATGGCAAGAACATAGAAGTAATAGTAGAATAGTGTTGTCAAATATATCAAATAACGATACATATCTTTTCTGAACATTTGAAACCGTTTCAATACTAACTTCTGCCTTATCGTTACACCAGTACTGGCTGCGATTTATAACTCTCTTCTTCGACAGCGAATAGACATGTGCACAGCTGAGTGCCTACATAACCCTGCCTCCTTCAGAAGTAAATGAACAGGGATGCTGTTCTTTACACAGAGTACACAAGCTTTGTTATATTAATCTTTTAACAAAAATCTAAGTGAATACATCTCAATGTTGTGGTGTACTTGTGGTATTGAATATCAGTGTTTTTCAGGGTAATGTGTCCAAGTTAGAAATTTCCAGTATTGTGACAACTCTATAGTAATATAGAAGTAATACTTGATGATCATTGGTGTAATAAAATAAACAGTGTGTTGTTAAAACATCTATAAAAGTAGGACTGCACAATTCATTAAAAATATTGGTGATATCGCAGTATGGCCAAGTAAATCATATAGCAATTATTCTATATTAAAGTAAGTTTTAAGAATTAAGTAAAAAAAAAAAAAAAAAAAGTTAATACATTTCTTTCAAAGTCTAGCAGCACCCCTGACAAACACCCCATCCGTCTCTTGTTTTTAATGTGGACTTGGGTGCACTCTGTGCTATGCCTCGGGGGGCAGACCTCTCATACCTTGAAAGTAATGTGACTTTTATGAGACCCCTGTCCCATAAAAGTCACACCAAATGTCTGCCATATCACTCTGTCAGAGTGGGTTGGGTTGGGTTAACCCTGTTGCTTTCCCAGATGGTTCTGTTAATATGGACAGCAGAGTTAAGTAACGTGTAACGTGACGGCACATCACGAGCTGAATTCGGCCCCCTCCTCCTCTCGGAGGCATAGAGTGCTTCACAGTTTTGCAAGCCAGCACACCTGTCCCCACTGCCGACATGAGGACAGGCACCAGTGCCGGCTTTGCTTGACCTTTAAGGATGGTTCCACTCCTAGAAACTGAAGCTGGTAGTAGTAGATCACTATCACAATCTGGACCTGGGGTAGGAGGATCATGAGACCAGGAGAAGGAGGACTACTCCCTCTGGCGCGAAGGTGATTTCCTCAAATCATCCTCCCCTGCGGTTTTATTAAGATTGATGGCCCCCAGAGTTTCATTTTAGTGTCACAGGGGTTTTATACGAGTCTTTAATACCAGTTATACACAAACTTGAAAGCATCACGAGGGCGCACATAATGTTGTGTAGGTAGTAAGATGGGGCCTCCTTGATGTTAAAAGCAGATGTTTGTGTTGGCTCTTTCAGTGGTGTTGTTCCAATGGCCCCTGGTCCCTAAGACGTTTCTGCTCTGCTGGGCCTGGCTTGAGGTCCCACTCTCTCCCCTTCTGGTCCTTTACTTCACTGGAGGATTTGGAAAACAACATTCATTCACATGTTGTAATTCACACAAGCTTTTAATAGGACGTGATGAGTTCATGATTGAACGTTTCAGCATTATTATTAGGTGGAGGGCAGAGCGGGCCTGAGAGGGCACAGCTCTGCATTTGATGGACAGCTTATCCTGTATCAAAGCGGTTTAAAAGTACAATAAATCAATAATTTACACATATTTTTGGATATCTATTCAGGAGAGCAAAACCTTTTCTTGTGTATGCATGTCTTATGCTGTGTTTGTTCGTGATGATGTGTCTCTGCCAGTTTTCAAGGTGCCCTTGCAGAGGAATGCAACAGAAATTTCTCCAGACTGGGGGTTGGCTCTGTTCTGTCTGTCGCTTAAAAAAAATCAGATTTACTGCCCTTTAGCTATCTGCAGCTCTCAATTTGCCGCTCTCTTTCTCCACCGCTCCGCCACTGTAGACTTTTTCTTCTTCTACTTCTCCCTTCACCCCTTCGTCCCCGTGCGTCACTTTGATTGGCGCAGTAGGGGAGTTAAACAGTGCTGAAAGTCCGAAAGAAGATGGATGGAGAGACTGAAGGAGTGTGAAAGCGAGGGAGAGTGACTGGGTTTGGCTTGGTTGGTCTGGGTTTCATTAGGCTGTGGTGGGGCTCCACTGTGTTGGATGAGTGGACGGGACAGGATAGGGGATCACTGGCACCTTGGGTTTAAAGGTGGAGTGAGAATCACAAAGAAGCGTTTTTCCAGTGTTTTGGGTTCTAAATGAAAAATATCCAACAGTCTCAATCTAATGCATTTAATTTTGATGTTTCGCAATTTTTTTTTCGGATTGCTTTGGATGCAGCAGGTGACAACACACAGATAAATGTCACAGCAAGTCTTTTACGGTACTGATATTATTTGAATCATTACATGCAAATAAATCACTGAATCATAGAAAAGAACAATGCAAGCTATTTTACCAGGTAAACAAGTCTTGCCAAAAGACTTCTTGTGTAAGTTTGAACTCATCTCTCTATTTCTTCGCTGGAAAAACCCACTCAGACTTGCTGTCAATATAAGGCCACCTGCATGTGTAAACCGTAGCTGAATGCAGGTTCAGACTTGTTCTGTTAAGGTAGTTGTGTGTCATTTTGGGAAATGAAACCGCATGATATGGATGAACTCTTTATCACAGTATATGCAATTTTAAATTGCTATATTGATAGATGTTGATTCAAGACTCATCTTAAACTCATAGGTAAGGCAAAGCAGTACAGTGATCACTCTTTTTTACTTGGATTTTGTGTATAGGGATAGGACAATAAAGGTTTTTATCATGGATCAAGATAACTTGACTTGATAAAGCTGTCCAGCTTGCTATATGTACAGTCCCATATTATTTTGAATTGTGTTAGCCTGTCCCCATGGCTGACATTGTTTAACCCACAGAAACCAGTTAAATCTGATGCGTGTAAACACCACTGATTCCAAACTAAAGAACGACAGGGCGACGATCTTGCTACCATTTACTTTTCCCTTATTAGTGCAAGAAAACCTTATGTTTATGATTGCTTTGAAGATTATTCAATTGTTTTTCGCTTAAGAGATTGTACTCTATCTGTGATGGAATTTGTTTCATGACAAAATGTCATGCTAAAATGATTCCAGTACGTTTTGGTGCCATTTTAGGTTTTATTTTAAAGTTTTAAGAATATTTTGAGGATAATCGAGGTAAAATCGTGAATCACTGTTATGTTGGATAATCATGATGTGAAATTTTCATATTGTCCTGTGCCTAGTTGTGTATTTGTATCTGTATATTGTTGTAATGGAACAGTTTTTGTTACCTGGGACTGTAAATTTAAATTTTTGCTAAAATCGAGCATTTTTACACCTTGTATTTTTACGCTGATGACTGACGTTAACATGCTCTGTCCCTATCAAAATTAACAAACAAACAAACAAACAAGCATATTGTTATGTATTACATCTTCTGAAACATCTGTTTATGGATCAAATACTCAATCAGGAACTTATTTTTTTGTGCCATTACAGTGAATTCAGTTGTCAATTCTGACATATAAATCTTTGGTACATTGACTACAATGTACTGATGCAACTAGAGATGTTAAACAGTAAGTCATTCTGCATTAACTGCATTAAATCTCTGAAGAGACAAATTTATATCATGAAGAAGTTGGCACGCTTAAGTTGAAGTTGTGGAGGCACTTTGAAGAAAATGAAAACGTCCATTACAAAATATATCCCAAATATGAATTGATACAACATTGTGAGAGTGTAATATGAGTTTTCCTAGTGTGGGTGGTTATTGTTTTGTCTGTCGAACTGTCCTCCATGCTGGCCCAGTCAGGCCAATTACCACTATGTTATGTTTGGCAAAGGGACTCTGCATCTATTGCTGTCTCAGTGTGCATCACTTGGTTCTTTTGTAACTTCCAGCTCATTGTTGGCTGCGTTCTTTCCCTGTAGGCGCGCTTGCATGGGCCAAAGCCTGTGTGAGGGCGGGCAGTCTGAGGCCGCGGGGCACATGTTACTCGTTTAGTTTGGTTTTCATCAGCTCCCCTCTGTGCTCTGTTGTTTATACTCCCCCCACTTCTCTTTTCTTTGCTCTCTCCCTTATCTTTTTATCTTTTCTTTGTCTCTAAGATTCTCTGCTCCTCTCTAAAATAGTCCGTGTTTGTTTAGACATCATCTTTTTAATTCCAGGTTTATTTCGTGACTCTGGCTCGTCTTCTGAGTCGCATTACTTTTAATGCTGGAGAAAACACTGTGGTGTGACGCTCTGTGGAAATTCCCCTTTGATGGCAGAGCCCCAAATCGAATAATTCTACAGTGTCCTTAAGAGGTATCAGGTTTCTCACTCGATCACCACGGTCAAGACCATTAGGAGACACTGTAGCCTGACTGAGATCTCATCTTCGAGTATTATGTGTCTAACAAGACTTTTCCACAAATTAGACTACAGTTGGCAGTTTGACAGTGCAGATTTTATGATTGTTGGAGGTTCTGCAGTGTAACATTTGTAAGGTAACAATTCTGAGGATTTGCCTAATTTCAATGACATTCAGATTCACCTACACTGGATCAATGATGTTTTAGGTGAATCCATGGGAAGAAGTTGCAAATAACAATAACAAAGAACTTTTTTTACACACTTATAATAGCACTGATAGCAGCTATTAGAGCTAGGATGATTTAGTCTATTTAATTTTCAACTTTTAAATATATTGCCAAATATTTTTAATCAGTTTGAGTCTTTGTTTTCATTTTCTTGAGAGTGAATATTTTCTAATTAACACTCAACGGACTTCTCAGCAATGAAAGTAATTGTAAGTTGAGGCCCTTGCAGATAAGATTTTTTCTATGTACACTTCAGGAATCACATTTCCTCTTTAACCCAACCACAGTTCTCCAGCATGATGTGAATTTCTTCTTAATCAGACTTCCATCAGTCATAGTTGTAGAGTTGCCAACAAAGTGTTGTTGAACATTAAAAAACATGCTCAGTCATTGTCCTCGTTAGGTTTCTACATCAGAGCAGCAGTGTGTGGAAAAAAATGAAAATGCCGTCAGACAAAACTCCCTTTTCCAAACCAGTTGGTCAAGAACTGGTGGTTGTTAAAAGTGCAGTTTGATTGACATTAAGCTATTTCCAAATTGTATTTTCCATTTGTGTCATCTTGGTTGTGCCACTGCCAAACTTTTTACTCGTTCATACTAAACTAAAACAATGGAGATTATTGTCCTGTATTGAATGTCGTCTCTCTCTCTGTCTTCTTTTTGTTTTTAGCGTCAGACGGTGTCTCTCCAAGCTGTGCCTAAGATAGAGGAAGTTCTGTACCACTACAAACCTCTTCCATTTGAAACGTTTGGACCTCAAGTGCCTGAACTGGAGCAGTTGGGCCGACTCGGGTACAAAATTATTACACACTCATGTTCACACATTCGCTCTAGCCAGGGACGGGGCTATACAATGAGTTTTAATTTCACTTTGAGATGATTTGTCAGGTTTAGTGACAGAAAAATAAGCGTAAGCATAATAAACGTAATTTCTTCTTTGGAAAGAACTGCATAGTGTGGTGCCAAGTAGGCTAGAGAGAAAACAGACAAGTTCTGAGACTGTTGAGAATGTTAAGTGATACAAAGTAAATAAGCAGCTGTTGATTTCCAGTGAAATTTTACTGAAAGAACTGCTGTCAGGTAAAAGTTCAGCCAGCCTCCAACGAAGTGATTTACAATAGTAATCCGTAATGGAACAAAAGGAAGTACATTTACTCAAGTCCTCTACTTAAGTACAAGTTTTTGAGGTACTTCCAATTTTTTACAACTTTACTATATCTCAGAGGCAGATATTTAACAGGCTGTTTTTCCGATTCATGAAAAGATTTATTTTTAGATTTATGTTGTTCTCACAGGACAGCGATGCTACCATCATATGATGATCTTATAGATGCGTCCCTGTAGATAAACTACCCAACAGTATATTAAGTAGTTAAAAAAAAGTTTGACCTTAAACATCTACAAAAGTAAAGTGCAATATACACATTAATGCAGCTGTAATATTAAACCTTAAACATCAGATAACAGTGAAACACTGCATTGTGTGTCATCTTAGTGTTGAAACTTAAAGTACATTTAGCTGGTTAAACCTACACACTTTTACTTAAGTATGTTTTTGATTACAGGACTTTTACTTGTAGTGGAGTTTTTATTAAGTGTGGTATAAATAGTCTTCTTTATGGAAGGGATCTAAACACTTCTTCCACTACTAATATTAGTTAATCAGGATTTATTAATTTAAAAATATACCAACCGAATACCAAATCTAAAAGTCTTTCCAAGGACCTTTCAATCTATTTACAGTTCCTTTCTGGGAAAGTATAGGAAACATTGGGACGGGTTAAATAAAGTGTGATTAACTTTAATCGTGGAGTTTTGTAATTCTACACAAAGCTAAAGTGGTGTTTTGTAAAGGTTTTGATGTAAGGTTAGAAAACTGCTGGAAAGTCTGTCTGCTTAGGAAGCCTGGCTCGTCTCACTTGACTCTCCTCTGATTAACTGAGAGAGAGAAAGCAAATGAGGAGGAGGAGGAAGGCTGGGAGAGAGAGAGGGAGAGAGGGTAACAACCATCACCCTGCCACAAGCAGCCACAGTGCCTCTGCAGGAGCGTCCATTAACACACACAGGAAGTGCTTTCCCCGACGGCCCCTTTGGGCCAATCAATCCACGACGCCATTGGTCCAGTCCTCGCCGAATGTAAGCGATCCATCAGACAGCCCAGCGCCCAGCCATCTGCACTGCAACTGGCTGGCACTAAAGCCTGCCCACACACTGAGAACGGCCCGCTTTTATTGGGTGACAGGAGCAAAACGGGGTCATATTCTTTTTGGGCAAGCTCATTGACTTTCAGCACTGCCTCAGCCTCACAATAACCTTCATTTGGCTGAGATGTGTTTGGACATAATGTCAGCATGTTTAGGACAAGGGATTTCTAGTTTATTCTTTCTTAATTCTTAAAACAAAAGTTTCTATTGAGTTTTGTTGCACAATCACTTTTCCCTAATTACCTGGAAAATCACCTACTTAAGGTGAAAGATTTTCCTCAAAGGATTTGTGTGAGACTTTAAGCAGAATAACTGGTACTTATTTACATTATGTATTCAGTGAAGTGCTGAGGTCCTACTTCTTTTGGCCAGGCTGATCAATATGCAGATGAAACACATCTCACAATTTTTGCCGCATGCTGGAGCTCAGAGGAGGGGGGAAGAGGAGGGGAGAGGGGGGGCCCGGTGTCAGCAGTTCAGGGGTCCAGGAGGACCTATGCTGGAGAGGAAGGGCTCTGCCACAGAGATAAATGAGGTTCAGTTCAGTGAGGAACACCAGTCCCACTGGTGCAGGCCGCAGGCAGCGACACAGACAGGCCCCCTCAGACAAACCACAACTCCCAAGATGCAATGTGCTGTTAAGTAAAAGCAAGGAATAGTGCTGACACTTCTGCGCAGTTGGCAGTTTGTGATTCAGCTAAAGTTTGAGGTTTTGTGCATGCATGCAGGCTCAGATACACATACACATGCATACAGACGGTGTCCCTTAAACCTGCTGTACATTTTGTGTCATACACACTCACACTCACCCTCGTTATTGCAGTCCTAGCATTTTGGCCACAATGGAACGTGTATGATGTGGTAAATATTCACAAGTGTGTGTGCAATGGGGAGAGAATGCAGACAGCGTTGAGAGGGTGAAAAGTGAGTCCCCAGGTGTAGACACTGGACTACAGCCGTGGGTCTGTGACCTGTGAAGGGAATGTGGCTGAACGTGTGAGGAGATATGGATGTGCCTGAGTGTGGATGAGGTGAAAGAGGCTGCGAGGGGGCAGGTACTTATTTTAAAACAGGGCTGTTTGTCTTGGTCAAGGCCCACGGTGACAGCAGCACCATTGGTGATTTGTCTTGGACACAGCCATCAAGTGAGACTGGAGAGTTGAGCTCACACACCCCCTCCCTAGTGGCCCCCGGGGGCCTCTGGGGCTGGTCTCTTGCACAGGATGTCCAGTCAACACAGGACTGACTGGAGCCGTGCTTTTTTACTTCAACTGAGTCTTTTCCTTGTTTGCCGCTCTCCTTCTCCCTCTGTCTCTGTCTTTTTTGCCTTGTCCCTTTGCCCCCCAAAAAACCGCAGGAGTGCTGCACGGCTGCCAGGAAAAAGAAGGGCCACGCCTCTTTCACTGTCTCTGCCTCTCTGTCAGCTGTACCTGAATAAATATGGGCTGTGCTGAGCGCTTATATTAAAGACAGCTGCCTCAATACTGAAGCAGAGTAAAGGCTGCATGTTCAGGCAACAGGGGCCTCCAAAAGTGCCCATTCAGCTTCCACCTCAACATCTATCGTCCCCTTCTCACAACCACACACACACACACACACACACACACACACACACACACACACACACACACACACACACACACACACACACACACACACACACACACACACACACACACACACACACACACACACACACACACATAACTGAATGCTCCTCCCCTGATGTGCATAGGTGCTTATGATTTGCCACAGAGGATAAGACCCCAACTGTGTGAAGTTTCTATAATAGCAGTAAAGAGCTGTCCATCTCATTGACTGGCACATACCCAGAACCATGCGTGAGCCGTAAGAATTATGAGTTTGACTATAAATGTAACATTATAGCCTGTGCTCCAAATGTCCTGCCATGGCTCCTTGCTTTTATGTTGAACAGTAAAAGCATTTAATAAACAAAATCAAAGTAGAAGTAAATACTGCTTTGGAGGCACAAACAGAAACATATGATGTTTACGTTGACATGGCTGCGATATGAATCCCAGCGCAGAGAGACCAAAGCGGTAGCTGTTTTAACTCCTGCCTCCTGACGCCGTCCCTGCGCCTGCTGATGGACATAACATGAATGGAAGCACTTGCATACATATAAACTTACAGCACCAATGAAGAAGTCATGAATTATTTGTCTTTTAGGTCTTCAGTGTGTTCAAGAACACGCTGAAGACCTAAAAGACAAATACATGTTCTATTTTTGTATTTGTTTGTGTGTTAAGATGAGGATCTGGGTTTGAATTTGTTTTCTACAAGAATGCTTTTTAAGCTCTGGCTGCGTAGGCGATGAAAGACTGACTGGGATGTTGGACAAGGACAAATCATACGGGGGGAAAAATAGGGGAAAGAGAAATTGGCTGCGGAGCGTCGAAAAATTCGACTAAAACCTCAAGTGCTGACAATGAAAGCTAGCCAGAACAGTTGTTTGTGTTGGCACCGGTCGCCCCGAAATTAGCCCATCTCTCTCTGACAGGGGTTGCTCAATGCACTGCGCCAAATGCCAGTGTGTATAATATTATGAAGTTTTGCCTCCTCCCCCACTCTGCATTGCTTTCTATAATTGGTGGAAAAAGTGAGGTTTTCTGCTGGGAGTGCTTGTCAAGCATCGTCTTTTGTCGGCGGGGTGAAGGGGAGCAGCTGAATGTGCAGAGTGTTTAGTCTGGAGCTCGTCTCCTGGGGATGCACTTCTCTGCTGGAGGAAGTAGACCTCGGAGCACTTTCTTTCACCAAACAGACAACTAGTAACTACCTAAAGGGTTAAATAGTGATGAGTAGTTAACTGTGACCTTCAAAACACAAAGCACGCCCACTTGTTTTCATCCCCTGGATACTGCCCCAAAGTATTCATGTGAAGTTACTGTTTTTATGGACATATGTATGTACACATAGTCTCACTGTAGTAATACATAAATCACTAAAACACACACACACACACACACACACACACACACACACACACACACACACATACACACATACTAGCTACTTGTACTTAAAGGACGCCTGCTCACTGTTCTGGTTTGGAGCCAGGGGTTAATGGGTCTTTGAGTGATGCTCTCCTCCTGTCGGTGTTCTTCGGCTTTGCGAGCATCCCTTGGCGTCTGCGTGTTTATATGAATGGAGTGTGTATCTGTTTGTTTGTTTGTGTGTTGGCTTATACTGCATGTTAAGTGCTTTGGTGGGAGGGAGATATCTAGAATAGTCAGTGGTGCCATCACAGCACCCTCAGTTCCTGGCAGCCAGCTTTGCTAGCCTCTCCCTGCCTGGTTGGCGTGACTCCAGGTCTGAGCTCTCCATCTTTCCAGCCCTGGCCTGGCTGGCCAAGAGCACTACCACTGACCCTGGATTTGGCTCCAGGAGTTAGCAGGACCACTAAACATGGTCCATAGAGTACTCTTGAAGCCATTTCTGCCATCACTAAATTAGAGTATATGAGGTTTAAATTGCATACAAATCATTCTTTCCTTCCCCTGCTTTCCCCTCTCGCTCTGTGATGAAAGTGCAAGTCAGCCGTGATATTCTTCTTTTTCACTCAATATGCAGAGAACAGCCGCTTCAGGGGAATCTCTAGCAAAATGGCCATGAATAGCTTTTCCAGTTATCCCAGGTTCTGTGATCCCTGCAGGGCGCAGATCCATCTGATGGGCCTGACGGGCCTGGTAGGGCCGGGGGGAGGGATCAGAGGTCACTGACCGCGGGGGACATGAGGTGCAGCACCAGGACGTCAGAGTGCTGAGACTGACAGGAGCAGAGTGATGGCACCGTGGAGAGACGGGTCTCGTATTCTTGGCCTCAAATAGTCACGCACTCTCTCACACACACCACCACAGCTTTGATGCTTGAAGTTATGAGCTGGAGACTGAGGCGCCGGTTAGCATGACCTCAGATGAACTCCCTAAAGGGCAGTAGTCTTTGATCTACTTTTACTACTATTAGATAATGTCTCAAGGCACATATTTGTCTTTCATTCAGCTAATTAAAATACTCTGTGACGTTGCCAAATAGTACCATTTATGGGAAAATGGTTTATTTGGCTCTTGTGTAACAGAAGGGCTTTCCCTCAAATACTTTGGGGTTGCCACCACAACCAAAAACTAAAGCTGAACCTGGTTTCTCAGATATTTGATATCCTCCATTCTTCCACACTACACTGTCAATGCACGTGCCAGTGTCCAGCGTTACTAGATCCAGCATAGCCAGTAACTACAGAGTTGAGCGCAGTGCTTCTCTGACCATTTAAGTGTTTCCATAGCTTGGATCTAAAAGCTTCACTGCGGCTGTGGGGCTCACAGATTTAAAATTTGCATAGCCAAAAGAGAGTGCAGGCATTATTAAAGTGTGGAGGTTCCAGTCCAGCTATTTGACTTGCAAACCTGTCTGTGTCAACTGGATGCACCATCTTTATTCACAGGATATAGCCTCCACCTTGCTTCGGTACTCAGCTCCTTGTACTGTAGGAGCTTACTCTTCTCGTTACTAACTAGATCAGAAACAGAGTGGAGTGTGGCCACCATGTGATTCTCCGCCAGCCTCCACCCAGGCCATTATCCCGTCTGTCTCAGTAAACAGACCATTAACAGACAGAGCTGGTGGAGGCCAGATCACTATTGTTTTCCCTCCCATAGATCTGTGCAAATATTGATCTTCTCTTGAAGTATGAGTCAAAATAAGCAGGAGCTGTAGTCGAGTGGAGGCTTTCTACTTGTGGGTGAGTCATTTCTGACCCAAAGAGCGGGCGGAAACAGAAGGGAGCATTACAGAATGACAGAGCGGGAGAAACATTTGTCTTGTGTGTATTCTGGTCATCTGAAAGAGGTCCGCTTTTAGTGTTATTGTTTCCCCCTGCATGGGCCCTGTGCCAGACAGACCAGCAGTCTCCTCCCGAGATAAACCGAGGCCAGGCCAAACCAGGCCGTTGCCAGTGAAGGAGACACCAGCGGGCAGGGAACTCCAAGGATAACAGTGTGTCTTTCACCTCCAGGTTTATTTGTGTCACAGACTAGAGGCGACGCGGTCGACACCCAGCAGTGGCTGAGGTGATGTCTCCAGACTATTTCAACACACACTGATCTGTTTAGAGGTTTGCAAAGCAGACATGTAGAGCTGCATGCTTTGATTTTAAGTGTGATTGTGCTCACAAGTATGTGTACACTCATTTTGTGTATGTTTTTCATACAAACAGCAACAGCGCTTAACTCAGCGCCTCTCACCTGCTCTTCACCCCTGGGGCAAAGGGCCCGACAATGTACAGGGGGATTAGCTGGCTCATTTTCCCCTCTTAAGAGCTGGAGAAAGAAAACAAACTCCCGTCATGTGGGGCTTGGCTGTGGGGACTTGCCACGCACACCTCATGGTAGGAGGTACTTCTCCACCATGATGTATGAATTTTTCACCCTCCCCCTGCTGTTCCTTTCCCTGCCTTTTTGTTGTGCTCCTTTCCCATCTTTCTCCCTAATTGAAATCCTCTTTGACTCTCCTCAGTGCTTGAGGTGCTTCGGTAACTGATACCTGTGGAGGCAACCCCCTCCCGACCCTCCCGGGAAAACTCTATTCTTTCTCACTGCATCGGTGCTCTATTCCCAGAATGTTACATCTAACTGTCAAGGCTCCTTTGGGTGTGCCTCGTGCTAGCAGCCATTCACTGAACAGCATATGTCCTCCCATTGTTTACGGCCCCATTTGGTTAATGATGACACTGATGTCATGCCATTATCCTCCCTCTCCAGTCTGGTTTGCCTCCCCCTCCCCTCCTTCCTCCAAGCTCTCGAGGGGGCAGAGTTATCAAGTAGCAGCTCAGGAGACGAAAGAAAGATGCTCTCTGTATCAAGTGGCTAGCGGTGTGTGTGATGCCGCTCCAAGCCCCACGGCTGCTGTGGTGAGGTGTGAAGCCAGTGACTCCAGCCAGTCAGTCAGCCTCTACTGCCCCCAACAGGTTAGACAGAAGAGGTGCAGGGCCAAGACATGAGAGAGCCCTGGATATCTAGTGACAGGTGACACTTGGACCAGGAAGTGAATTTGGGCGCAGCTAGCACAATACGTCTTTATCATAGGCACCTCCGCCATGCTGTCTCTCATAGACACAAAACAAGTGTAGCTCTTAGTCATTATCACTGATACCAACGAGCTGCCTTCTTGAGGACAACTTACAGATTGTCAGTCACTCCACGTCAGAATGTATTTCTATAAGCGTTAATGTCAAGTGTCACCCAAAGCTTCTGTTAACACTCTAAACATGTTCTCCCTTTAACTAAGTGTTAGCGATACCCACCTCCCGTCTCCTCCTCTCTTTTGGGATGGAGAGCCTGTCGGTGGTGATGATAAGACACACGATAATGGATAAGGGGTCTGTAGGCTCGTGAGGCTATGATGTAACCGCACTGAGCCCCCCTCGGACACACTCACAGAGTACAACTTGAGATAATCTGGTGGACAGTGGGCCGGCTAATGGCTGAAGATCTGTCTCACACACTCGCACGTCCCAGAGGAAGCTGCATTCACTGGAAAAGAGTGTGACCTCTGACCCACGGCGATGAAAGACCGCTGTTGACAGATATAGTATACCTGTGAGAGCCCTCTGTGTTTGGCTTGTCTGCGGGGGTTTTGTTTCTGGACCGCAGCCCGGACCAGTTCACACGTTCTCCGCCGGTAAAATTCGGCTCCATCGGTCCGCCGTATGTATCGATACGAACAGCACTGCCCTTAGATAAACACGTATTCACACACATGTGAACTGTGTGGACACACACATAGAGGGCATAAGCACACATCGCACATCCACACAATGCGCTCAGTGTGCTGTGTCTCTCACAGGGGTACATTTTCTCTCAGGGTCGAGTGTAGGAAGGAGGGGCAGATGGGGTAGCAGTGTTGCGAGTGAAACCGGAGATGCCTCAGGAATGCAGGGGGTGTTTTTGGAGGGCTGGAGTGGAGTTTGGGGGGTGAAGGGGGGTTGACTTGAGGGGTAGGATGGGTGATTAGGGGGTGACAGCTGAGTGCTGACCCTTCTATAATGACAAATCATCTGGCAGGTGTGTGGCTCTGCACCACCCCTCCTGCAGCCCCCATCATTTCCAAGCCAGAAATCCTCAACCGCTGCCGGAGCGGAGCGCTAAAGGAAGACTTCCGGACATTCACACTGCCATGCAGCAGCCTCATGACTGGCCTTTCAGAAATATGGGGCAGCCTCTGTTCAGATATAGCCTGCCCTGTGCTTGTCAGCTGCCCTCTTGGTGCACTCAACGCGCCAGTCTAAGCCCCTTCACTTTAATAAACATAGCTAATGAGGCTTCTGTCCTTGGAGCAGTCTCAGGTAGTCTAGGTTTTATTGATCTATCTTTGTAGATGTCATTTTTCCCTCTAGTGTTAATCTCAGTGAATACAGAGTATATCTCCCCAAATGCCTGAAAGTCATAGCACCCTGTTTGGGTCATGAATCATGCTGATGACAAGCTGAATGTAAAAAGCCTCTCATCCTTGGGGAAGTAAAAACAAAAGCTGACCCTGGATCAGTGAGGGTGCTGTGAAATCGGACAGGTGCCAAGCTGAGGCCAGGTCTCAGGTCAGTGGTTTGAAGGAAAAATGTAGGAGCAGTCAGACTTTATGGATTCTCTCGGAAAAACCTCATTGACTCAGATACTGCCTCATGTTTTCTGTTCCATTGAAGGAGTTAGTTTAGCTTCTTTGAACTTGCTGAATGGTAAACAGGAATGCCAAGTTCTCATGTGTAAAAGCTGCCAAACCACATATGGCTAACTCTACAGTGAGCGTTGTTCAAGACTGATTCAGATTCCACCATTGTCCCGTGCTTCTGCTCTGTGGTCTGTATGTTGATTAAGTGCTGAAATAGCCATTGTAGTAATACAGGCCTCTTTTTCTTTTCCATCAAGCCCGGGCTTCTACAGCTCTTCTCAATCCAATTCCAGCAAACACATGGAGTCTAGACAAGAGGCCCAACACAGCCTCCAACTCTGTCTGATATCTGCTAGTTTCCCGTCGGAGTCCCCAAACTCACTGCCATTTCCCCAGAAGAACCCAAACACCCTCCTCTCCACAGCAGCAGCATCTCTCAATCCAAACACAAAGTGGAGCCGCACATTCTCAGCTGGAAATCACGCAGAACCCGCCGGAACATTTCGCCACTTATCTTTTCACTTTGAATTAGAGATGGGGCCGTGCAGTGTTTTCCAGGCAGCCGGAGTGGGGGAATACTTACAGGGTCCCGTCAGGAAAAAGTCTGACCGTTATTAGCATTAACAGGAGACATTGCCCAGGTATTCAGAGTTCCAGACCCAAGTGGAAAAATGCTGTTAGCTGTGAACAGTTTTGATCCAACTGCACATGGCTTTTTGAAAGAAATGGGGAATAGCAGATGGTATGCACAGAGGTTGAAAAATAATGCAGGCACCTTAAACCTCCATTATGCTTTTGAGAATACGAAGATATTTCAAAAAAGGCTGCTCTTGATTCCAAATGTATATTATAGCAATTCATACTAGAGATGCAGGATAAATATCAGGCTGATACATGACTGTGCTATTGGGACATTTATATGATCGGCTATTTATCTATATAGGTGAAATTCTAGTTGATAAATGGTGCTGAGAATATGAAACCAAATTGCACTCATGAGAGTTTTAACACACAACATGTAAATATACGTATAATATACTTCAGCTGGTACTGGTACTGATACTGGAGTACATTTATTGCTTGAAAATTACTTTTTCTATTTAAGTACTATTTGTATGAATGACTTTCACTTTTACCAAAGTAATATTTTTGCACAATTTCTTTACTTTGACCCGTTTGGGTACTTTTTTCAGCAGTGCATAGTATATCACTCCTTTTGAGTGTGTTTACTAATGGAAAACCTGTCATATTCCCTTGTGGTAGTTGCAGTCTGACATGCACGCTATCATACTGTATCATAGCGTGTCACTCAATTGTCCTCATCACATGCGCTCGTCTTCCCCCCCCCCCCAAAGCGACATAATGGGCCAGTCCAAAGTGACCCATATTTACCCAATAATACGAGGCTTTGAAAAGACCCAGATCAAGTTGCAGCTAATGCTCCAGTGGGGCCCGAAGAGTGAAAGATGTTACCGGCCGAAACGGCTTGGGTTTCAGGGCCCTGCGAACAAAAGGCAGTCCAGTCCTCAGAGAGAAAGGGAGGGGGGGGGTGAGTGCACGCAGTGAAACGGTAGCGTCAGAGGGGTTTGCAGCGTCTGTCTCAGAGGGTAGTGTGTGTGTTGTATCTGGTTTTATGATTGAAGGCAGTGTATAGGGCCCGCCTGTTTTTGTAGGCGAGTGTGCTGCACTTTTTTTTTTAATGCATTTCATGTTGTTGCACGTCTTGGGTGTCGTCAGTCCACTCTTAACGCTTCGGCATCGTCATGTACAGTCATGAGCGGAGAGTTTATCTTTCAGCTTCACGAACATCTATGGCCGGTCATGTGTATGTACATGTAGGCGGCACAGGAAGATGCGGATACAGCCGCTGAGTTAATGGAGCAGAACTGAACTAACCTCGGGTGTTAGGGGTGAGCAAAGGGCAGACAGGGTTGGTTTAAGAGAAGAGGGTTTGTGATGATACCCAAAGGTGATTTCACTTCATACCCCCCCCCACACACACACCACTCACCCTCTTCCTCCCTCTCCCTTCATGTTCTCTTTTTGCTCTCTCTCTCTCTCTCTCTCTCTCTCTCTCTCTCCCACTCCTTAGGGGCAGGCAGGTATAAAGTTACACAGAGCTCTCAGCTTTCTTGGAAGGAATGACCACATGAGTAGCTTGGGGATTAGATTAGCAGGAAGAGCAGACTTAGCCAGGCTGTAAATAGCCCACTTTTTTCACCATTAAAAAGGCCCAGTACAATATAATCAATAGATAGCACTCATCTGATGCAGGAAGCCATATGAGAAGACCTCCCTCAAGTGCTCTGAAGGACAGGCTACAGCAGCTTGGGCCTAATGAAGTTATTATTAATCACTGGGCCTCCTGTTTTGAACTTGCGTGTTGTTTCTCTAGTGGGTGATGAGTGGTCTTTGTGTGCCGGACCTGATTGACATCTCTCGCTGCTCTTCTTCTCACTTTCACTCTGCATTGTAAGACAAGTCAAGGTCATCTTCTGTGATATTCCCGAGTGTTTGACTGTGTCGCATTCATGCTAGCAAACGTGTTTCGTTTTTTATTTTCAGCAAAGGGTTTTATTGCTAGTGGACAAAAGCACCTTTGCAGAATCATAAAACACCAACACAACATCTGATCTATTCAGCGTGCAGTCTCACCAACACCTTTTTTTCTCAGTGTTCATCTCTCATTTACACACACACCTCAACTCTCTCCGAGCCTCCTCACAGGTGTTGGGTTACTCTGTAAAGCAGCTTGAATGGGCACAGAAATCACAGAGGGCTGTCTGTGCTCTTGATTTCCGTTTCACTTTGAAGTTTCCCCGGCTCACAGGAACAGGGGGCCACAAAGCCAGACTCGTGTGAGGGCTTTAGCCAGGACTATGATTTGGGGGGGGCATAGGGGGAGACAGTATTGACAGGCAAGGCTACGTGTTGTCTCAGTTGCTGCGGGACTGCTTTTTTAGCTTTGTAGTCAGAAAGCAGTATAGAACATGTGTTGCGGGGTTTCCCAATGACCACTTATGGAGGAAAGGATTAAATAGGGCGGGGACACAGGTTAACCCCCCCCTATACACACACATCATGAGTAGATGGGCATCTTTCACTGTGGGGACAAGATGTGGAGACTACATTAACAGCTCGACTGTTTTTCTGTCTGTGTGCGAATGTGAAAATAAACACTGACTTTTGGCTTTGCTTAAGAACCTGAAAAGGAGCTTTGACAGGATACATCTGTAAGCACTTAAAAAATAAAAGACACCCATAATACTTTAATAGAGCCGTGTTGGAGAGGCTTTTAGGCACAAGGTGCTCCAGCGTTAGCGTATGGGTATGTCTGTCTTCGCTGATCTCATCAAAGGGCCAAAGGGTCGCAGAGAGCCAGAAAAAATAACTCAGTGTGGATTTAATGAAGAATAAACTTACACTCAAGTTACACTCACAGGAACTACTTTTGAAACCAGCTCAGGGCCGCCAGTCAGTCACATTATTTACAAAAACACCTCACTGCTGTTACTGACCAGGGCTCTCTCTGTGTGTTCTCAGGTATCTGAACCACGTGCGGGCTGCCATGCCTCAGGACACAGCTGGAGGATACACCTCAGCTTTGGCGTGTCATCGAGCAGTTCAAGACGCTCTCAGTGGGCTGTTCCTTCTCTAATGCTGAACACATCCACGGATCAAACTGCACAACAGCCACTTGGTAGAAATGTGACTAAAAGGACTGTAAAAGCCACCACAGAAAGGGCAGAAGTTGCGGTGGTAAACACTTTTCTGATTGTTTTTCGGTCAAGATGAATATGTGTTTTTTTATCTTTTGTGTTCATTTTATATTTAAATAAATTGAAGTAAAAACTGAGAATCTATCTGTCATTTTACAGATGTGAAGCGAAGCAACTTTGAATGTGCGATGTCAATCTCCTATTATAATGGCGCTAATTCATTCTGATTTGAACAAAAGGAAGTCATTTATTGACATAAAGCTGGGTAAGGATTTCTTACATTAAGATGCAACAACATCTGTGATAAAAGCATCAGTAAAATGCAGTTTATACAAAAAAAAAAATCAACTAAAAATATTTTCTCAACTTAGATGTTTCCTTGCATTTCTTATAGTGATGAAACGGTATGATGACTATGTCGAATCTGTAGCTTCTTCACACTTCTGTCTCTTTTGGAGCTGGTTCTTCTGAAGGCTCTGTGGATAAACACAATCTGATTAGAATCGAATCGTGGACAACTTTATTGTCCATTACTTTGGAAAATAGTCTTTGACCCATCTGGTGGTAGAGTAAAACATTCACACACAGCACTTAGAGTACTAGTGATGGTGTGAATACTAAAGTTAGGACTGCAACAAGATAATTTTCTTTATCTAATTGTCTGCTGATTATTGAGTAGTAAATCAATATATTGGAATGTCGGAACAATGCAAGACTCCCATCACAATCTCCCGGAGCGGAAGATGAAATATTTGAACTACTTGTATTTTCTTCGATTTCAAAACAAAAGGTCTTCAAATGTTTCATCCTGTATGAAAATAAACTGAAATTTGAGAAGCTGGAAACAAAATGTTTGGCATTTTTGCGTAAAAGATGATCAAAATAGTTGCCAATGTTTTGTTTGTTGATTAATTTATTTAATCGTGTCAGCTTTACATTAAGTAGTAAGAATACAAATAATTAAACAGGAAAGAAACAAAGAATTGAGCAACCCAATTACCTGTCGGATAAATGACCTAATGACTTCCTACCAGGTTCCTTGGTAATTATAATAAACTTTTTAGTAATTCTTCTTACCTGTCTGGTCATGATCCTTGCTGAAGAGGACTTCTTTAGGGACTGTGAACCTCACACACATCATATCCTTGTTTGGCGCTACATTTCGCACAAAATGCACAGAACACTGGTTCTCCAGAGGGAATCCAATGCTGTCAGAAGCCCTCTTCACCACATCGGTCTCAGGGTTGTCATCTTTAGAGAAGCAGTAACAGTGCACTATGGGTAGATTCTCATCACAGGGAGGCTCCTGGTGCAACAGGCCACTGAATGCATCCAGGAACTCCAGTGCCAAAGCAGGCAGGTTCATCACCACATGAACGCCAGCGGTTCCCTTCAGCAGTGCAGGCAGCTCTTGCTTCCCAGGTCCCTGGATGAACGCTCGCCCATCTAGGTTAAAACTCCTGACTTTCTTCTCCACTTTGTTCAGTTTGCAATTGTGCTGCAGCCATCGGTAGGACTCGGGGTTGAGATCGTTGGCCAAAACCTTGGCGCCTGAGCGAGCGGCTGGGATGGCGAATGGTCCGACGCCAGCAAACACATCGAACACAGTCTCACCAGGTTTGATGAGCTGCACCACACGCTGGTGCTCTGTGCTCAGCCGAGGGTTCCAGTACACACGAGAGAAATCAAACTCGTAGTTCACCCCATTTTCTTTCACCTGCAGCACAGATGGAGGAAATTATATCAACCATCAGTTAATTATCTGACTAAATGTGAGTTACATATACAGGCTACAACTTTTGCACAATCCTGTGATGTATAATGATAAGTAAATTTAAGAGCCTTTTGATTCAACTTTATAATGCTATGTGTGTATACGTAACACAAAAAAACAGCACATTTGCGACTTACTTTTGCAACCATGTTCTCCTCTCCAGCAAGCATCTCCATCTTGAAGTTGCGGTAAGTTGAGTCAATCATGTTTGTCTTATTGACCACACAGGTAACACCAGGGTTTTTGTCCATGATGACTTGACCTATGATGGAAGCAGCCACAAAATCTGTATTAAATATGACTTCCTAAATCTGAAGTCCTTTCTTGGTTAAACCATGATCCAGAACATGTACACCTTTATAACACTTAAGAATAAAAAATAAAACAAATACTATAATAATATAATGTAATAAAGCTGCAGCTTGTACATTATTGTGTAATTTATGTGCAATTGGTCATCAAGAGGTTTTCTGAAGAAGCTGGTAAAGTATTTTAGCCTAAAACCAGACTGGAAGGCATTGATCTAACGTGTTTTACCCTTGATTCAATCACATGACAGTAGGTCACAATTTAGATGATTTGGCTATTTGTTCAGGAAAGACCTGGGACACTGTAATGCTTCAACACCAGAGCTGCACCTTACTATTATTTACATTATCTAATTATCTGCCCATTATTTTAGGTAAGTAAAAAAAAAAAAAAAAATGCTCCTAACAATTTCCCAGGCTTCAAATGACTATTTTTACCAACCAACAGTTAAAAACTCAAAGTCTCTTCTTTATCTCTTCATAGATAAAAAAGAAAAGCAGCAAATCATCACATTAATGAAGCTGGAACCAGCAAATGTTTACCATTTACTTGACAAAGGACAATCAATTATCATAATTAATTGTCTTTCAATCGACTAATTAACAAATCACTGCAGCTATTCAACACAACCAAATTAATCTCATGGCTTTTAATCAGAAGATCAAAACCTTGCACATCAAAGTAACACTGGGGCACAGAGGTGTCCAAACTCTCCTCAGCTTTGAAAGTTACAAGATGAAACTTAATGTGTTAAACATTAACTATGAGATGAATTTTTCAAAGACAACTTTGAGAGCTTTGCAGTCACTTAGAGCAAACACATTTGGATCAGATTTATATATGGACAGGTGAAAATAAAAAAAAAACTCAGATTGATGGAGAAACAACAATTCTATGTGCGACTGTACTGCAATCCTTCTGTTGCATTATCTGCCTCTCACCTATGAGGTTCTTGTATGGGAGCTGGTGGTCCCTCAGGTTCATGTGTGCGATGTGTCCCACTCGGCTGAACGATGAGGTCACGTCCTGACCCTGAGGGAGCACAGCCTCCAGCACCTCCTCAGTCTTCAGGTTGTGGTAGGTGAGCTGCAGCTCGTACTGCTGCAGCTCCTCAGAGACACTGAATGACCTCAGAGCCTCGGCTTCAGCCTCACTGAAGGAGGTCGCTGAGGACACTTTGTGGGGGTCCAACAGCACCAAACGAAAGTCACTACTCTCCTCTTTGTCTTGTACCACTCGGGGAATCCCTGGGCGCTGAATGGCCGACTTTTTCAGGCTCTTGACCACCTTGTTCAAGACCCCAGTGGGTACCCGTAGAGCTGGTACTGTAATGGTCTGTGTGAAGGCCTCTTTGTCCAGAGAGGTCATACCCCGAACCTCTGGAGGTGGTCGGTACAGTTTAGGCTCCATAATGAACTTCACAGCAGAGCCAGAACAGGCTGAGACTGGCAGTGTGGCGGCAGAGCAGAGCCTCCGGTACACAGCGACAGCTTTTCCTCGAGTTTGTAGAGGCGTAAAGACTCTGGAGAGGAGCCTGAAACAACAAACCGCAGCTGTTATGAAGCCCAGATGTCAAAAACACTTCGCAACTGGCAAATGAGCAAAAACGGGTCATTTTAAGGCTAAATTGATTGTTATTTTAGCGACTATTTCCGAGAAAAATCACATTCAGAGCTCACCTCAACATCCTTCGGTCGCCTGCATGCTTGATTACGTCATCAGTAGGCGACCAGAGCCGACTGGTGATTGGTCAGCCGAGCAGAGATTCGATCTCTGATTGGATAGCCTCCTTTCTGACGTCTAAAACGCGACCGGAAATAAAGTCACATGACCTGGGTGACAAACAACAACAATCGGCAGCTGATAAGTTGATCAGAGGAGAGTTTAAAAGTGATGTTGGAGAAGATGGTATCATAACTCTGCAGCTGTGCGTCGTGACGAGAACCGAAGTGAAAAGTCTGAAGCGGTGGAAGTTTATTTAATTTAGTTTGTGTCCCGAATTTTCCGAGAGAAGAAAAATGAGCGTCAATGGACATGCAAACCTAAATTTGTATACTGAATGTGGAACCGGGGACACCGAAGGAAACGAAAATACACCTTTATTAGGAAATGTAAGTAGTTGATAATTGCAGAATGTCTTCCACAGCTAAGAAACACCGCTTCAGTCTAAATATGCGAGCTTCAGCAGTTGGTAACGACAGACATCACGCGCTTGTCCTGAAAAAATGTTGAGTTTCCTCTCTACTTCTGCCTCTGTCAGCACTTACAGAGAAACTCCACTCTAAAAAAAGGAAACAGTTGTATTTAAATCAATTTTCTCTACAGAGATGTATGTATTTATATCTGTTTCTTGTGCAAATTAAACTTAAATCCACTGATTTTTAGATATCCAGTTTGTTCTTCATAATTATTACCACTCAGCCCATAAAAAAAGCTGTTATGTAATATGCTCTGTGGCTCTGTAGACAGCTTTACGCTCAAAATCCCTTGATTTTATGTTATTTGAACTTATTTGTTTTTATTGGTATTTGTTTCTATTTCCTAGCCTTTATTGTGCAAGGATGTTCCATCTGGATCAAGATCTGTCATAAAAACATATACAACATGCTATACAAATATCCACAATAATACAGGAGAACACATTGGTCTCTCAAGAAAAACAACAGCATGCTTCCTTCACTGCATTCCTGGAAGGGGGGCATGTTTTTGTTTTTTTGAGTCTAATGATCATCAGAGCCAGCCTTAAAATGTAAAGTATGAGCATATTTTCTGAGGTTTTAGAAAGACGACTCTGCATAAGATTGTTTAAATGTCTGAATTCTTAACATGGATATAGAGAAGATTATCCTGGTGTCATCAGCTGTAGCTACAGCCCAATCAAAACATGTATCGATTGTGTCATCTTCATCAATTCTGATTCTGGTTTTAGATTTCATACCTTCTGTAGTGATCTATTCTCTTAGCTCAAAGAGTTTCAAAGGGTTTTATTTGATCTACCCATCTATAAGTCTATCTATAAGTCATTGAAAACATCTTTATATTCCAGAAAATTCTTCATAGGCACTGTCAGTTGATCTACTATTCATTATCTGCAGAGTAGCTTCACCATTTGACCATTTATGTGAGACGCACACATGAAGTCGGTCTCAATTATGTTGAACAAACGAGTAAATGATGCGGATAAAAAGTCAATATAAGGCATTTTGTAAGTATATGAATAACGTGTGCACATTTTGGCTGGATTTTGTCTTTAATTTTTTAACATTAACAAGCGCAGAAGAAGGAAAATACAGATCCAAGTGGTAATCTGACTTCTGATAGTGTAATGGGGTGCCATTTATGCCAGTTCATGATTAGATGTATCAATCAGTGTCATTAATTTATTGTTTCCTGTGGCCAGAACTCAAAGGAAGTGGTGAGATTAGCATAAGCCGAGCACATAATTAAAGACCCATTGTCGTATAAAGACAATTAATGAATCCACACGTCTGTCAACACGTTATTTAAAACAAGCCGTAAAAATCAGAAAAGCAACCAGGTGAGATAAGCAGTAATGCATCACTGTGACTGAACAAGGATAAACTAGTAATGAATACATCAGTATGGGTATCATTTTGCCAGTGCATATTTACGTAGTGAGTTAAATTTAGTTAGGTTAATCTAGTTAAATTCTCAGTATTTTAAATTCAGTTTAATTTAAATCGCTGCATTATGATTTTACATCGCAGCCAGTCTTTATTTACATCTGGTATTATAGTTTACTTCCTGTCTTATTCAGTACTGTAACCCAGGGTGAATCAGATTCAGCGGGCCCGCAGGTCAATCCGAGCTTGTTGTGACACTGACACCAGAGTTGCCACTCGTTCTCTCCAGGATATCCCCTATTAGAGAGGTCAAGCAGTTTGGGCAGCTCCCCTTATCCTGAGCTCAGGCAGCTGTCCCACAGCCAGCAGCTCAAATCCCACCCAATACATTCCCATTCCCATTCCCTGATCCTACATGCCACTGCAGTGTTGTCTTATGACATCCATCATCAGGGCCGGCCAGTTGTTCTTCATACTGTCAGGAGCAATTTTCTTAAAGCTCTTACAAAAATAATCAGATTTCTTCAGCTCCTTTGTCCTCACACACACACATTGTTTACATCTATATCTAAATGTTATCTCTGCTGTGTGTGTGTGTGTGTGTGTGTGTGTGTGTGTGTGTGTGTGTGTGTGTGTGTGTGTGTGTGTGTGTGTGTGTGTGTGTGTGTGTGTGTGTGTGTGTGTGTGTGTGTGTGTGTGTGTGTGTGCAGGGATCAATACAGAGCAGGGCCAAAGGAGCCTCCTTCGTCTCCTCTGTGTTTAACCTGATGAATGCAATCATGGGCAGCGGTATACTGGGTCTAGCGTACGCTATGGCTAGTACTGGAATAGTTGGTTTTTGGTAAGAATGATCTCATTACGTCTTCTACTACAGACCTGTTTGATAAATCAGACATAAAAAACAACTACATGTACACTAACGTCTACTCTGTTTACCTTTCCTCTTCAGTCTCCTGTTGACAGTAGTGTCCAGCCTGGCAGCGTATTCCATACATCTCCTCCTGAAGCTTTGTGACCAAACAGGTGAGAGATTAACAATGGGTCCGCAGTCTAACTATAGATAAGCACATCCCTATGAGTTTATCCATCCAGATTTTTTCACCCACACCCTCAACTGCCCCCCCCTAACTTAACTTGATGATTAGGTCATTGTTCAGGGAAGTGAGCTGATATGTTATCTAAAAGCTACTTTGTCTCCTTGTTTTTTTTTTTTTATTTACTTCCTAGTAGTGATTGAATCAGGTGATGTTTAAATGGCATTTAAAAGGGTGTCAGATAAGATAAAAAAGAGATTACAGTGGGTTGTTATCTATCAATTAGCACCCTGATAAAGCTGGAAGTTTCCTGAGTTTGGGGACATCCTATCCAGATTTTTGATCATCTTTGAAAGGGAACTTGTATATTTGTCTTAAGGAGTACCAGTGCTTATGTGTATGAAGCCTTTTATGGGTCCAAAGTCTATTATACATTTCCCCAGATGATGTGACTTGAGTCAGCATGGCTTTGGGCTGATGGCTACAAGCTTGGAAACAAACAAAAAAAGTTGGTAAGAAGTGAGTTTGGTGGACATCCAAAGTCCGTTTCTCATCTTTGGTTGAGGCTAACAGCATGAGGTTAAAATAGCTGAGCATAACACACCTACATCTCTGACCAAGCTGTCTGCAGTTGAGTTGCATTGTGGGTAATTTAGGTGTCAGGTTTTTACAAGAAAGAAGAGTGCAGGTAAAAAAAAAAATGTTGGTTCTGCTGCTTGAATTTTGATCCAGCTTGAATCCAGAAATGTTATAGGCGTGCAGTGCTGAACCAATGGAGCACTCTTTTAAGAAGTTGGTGTATTGTAAATATAACTAATTACATTTACTCATGTACAGTTTTTAAGCACTACCGTGAGGTAGCTGTGCATTGCTCGAGTATCTCCATTTTATGCTACTTTGTACTTCTACAATATTATTAACAAACAAATTATGATTTATATGATAAATAAAGCTAATACTTTATTGATCCATGCAGGTAAATGCAAGGTCAATTTATTTGAATTTATGTTGCCAAAATCACAATCGCATTGCCTTCCTGGGCTTTACTTTCTGTATAGTGAACAACATCCTCTGTCCTTAGACTCCTTGAGTTGTGTGAGAAAAACCTCCCCAGATAAAAAAACTCTTGTGTCAGGGGAAAAATGTAAGACACCTCTGGAAGAGCCACAGGGTAGGGGTCCCTCTTCTAGGATGGACAGACATGATGTAGATGTCGCATGTAAGCAAAATAAACTACACAGACCAATTAATAAATAAAAATCCAGTCAGAAAAATAAACTATACACAGCCGAGTGTTGAGGATGGGTTCAGGAGCTTCACAGCCTGAGGAACGAACCTGCTCTGCAGTCTGGTTGTATGACTGAAAGGATAATTATGGTAATTATAATCCAACAAGATTAAAGAATTGACATGATTATTTCACTTTTGGTATTTGCAGAATGTTTTGAGGCTAATGCTTCTGTACTTTTACTTCAGTAAAGTTTTGACTGCAAGGCCTTTACTTGTAACAGAGTATTTCTTCACTGTGGTGTTGCTACTTTTTGCTTCAGTACAAGATCTAAGTGCTTCTTCCACCTCTGTCTATTTGACTCTCACAGGTATCAATTCATATGAAGACCTTGGAGGGAAAGCCTTGCAAAAACCAGGAAAAGTAAGTTGTCTTTTGGATGAGTGTGCCAAAAAAGGAATTCACTTCATTATATCTTCAACATGACCAGGACACATATACACACTGACTGCCTTTTCAAAATTCTCTTTAGGTCCTGGTTGGAATTGTTATTATCATCCAAAATATCGGTGGTAAGTCAGCTCCTGTTTAACTGCACAGTTCCATACATTATTTGTGACATGTTGGACATAAACTGATTTTGTGGCTTTCTTAGAAGCAGAGTGGTGAAGAGGGTGCAGAGTGCTGCAGGGTCAGACTCTGGTCGGTCTATTTTAGAGGCAGGCAGTGCCTCCTACTGGTGATCAGAAGCCCCTGTGCTTAGGTTTACTCCCTGCCTCCTGTAAGGCTATTATCTAGATTCCCTGATAACCTTTGACCATGTAGCCGCTGTCCTCTCGGCCCTCCCTCCCCTGAGCCTGAAACCTGACTTCTCGTCTAATTGATCACTGATGGTAAACCCACCCAGTGTTGAGTAGCCTAATGGGACCCCCTCCCTTTACTTCCTCCACTCTTCTCTCTCTCTTACTACCATTTCCATCCGTCCCTCAGACAGTGGAGAGCTGAGGTGATCGCTCCTCTGCAGTCATTAGTGGCACAGCTGAGTGGATTATTGCCGTGCCCTCTGGTATGTTTGTGGTTTTCCCAGCATGGGGCAGTATGTGCGAGAGTGTGAGAGCCAGCACTCCAGCCTGCATCTGTCTACACCCCGGGCCCCTTTTATAAGAGTGCAATTAGCCTCACTCTGGGTAAACATTCATCTGCACTGCCAAAGCCTGATGGGCCAATTGACCTTAATTACTGACCAGCCCAGGGCTCTCACAGCCTGCCTCTCCCCTCTCTCTTAATGAAATGAAAGTGGCTCTGTCTTATGTTGAGCACACTCTCCCACTGTTCGCCGACCACACGCAGAAGGTTTACATCAAGTTTCCAATAAATTTTTACATGCATGCTTATTATTAGAATGTGTTTTCCTACCACTTGGTCAATAACAATCCCTTTTCTTCACTCAAGGGCCTTTTTTTGTGTAGAGATGTAAGTATTATCCCAGCAGGAATTCCCATGAAAGTGTTTGTCGTGCCTTCAGGAACCAATTGCATGAAACTAAACCATTGCGTCATGCCTGTTGTGTGATCCCTGTCAGTGTGTCTGTATGGGTTTGCGTGATTGAACATTTTTATGGTTCATTTATACTGTTGGATGGACTTTTGCAGGGAAAAATTTTGGCTGAAACACTAAAGCGACCTCTTATTGACAGATTTTAGTGCTTATAAATGGCATTAGATTTTCACAGAGTGAGTGTCCTTGTGTCTGTGTGGGCTGGAGCGTTATTGGAGGAATTTTCTTTCATAAACAAAGACAGGATCTGAGGGATTATGGTCTAGGCTTATTTAACGGCGAGTGCAAGCGCTTCCCCTAGGGCAATAAGGTCCCAGCTAACTCTGGCTCTGCCTCACTTCACAATTTTAAATCCCTTAACATTCCCTCCCTTTATGACTGACCACACACTGCATCCCAGTCCCAGCGTCTTCTCCACCTGGTGCAATCTCCATCTCCCCTTTCCTATTTTCTTCCTGGTGTCTTTGTGTGCCGACGTGACCCTCAGGAAGTGACCCCGATCCCCTCTCTGATTGGTTGTCCGTGAAAGGATGTTGGAGCCCGTCGGAGGCTGATAATATCCTGTTTCCTCATGAGGTGGAGCAGGGGGAGAAATACCTGGATTAGCGTCAGAGATCATTATTGTTAGCATTCCTCCCCCCTCTCACTTCTTCATCCCGGCTGCTACTCCTGGTCTCCAGCAGTTGGTAGATCTGCATAATGTCTGCTCCTCTGCACCGAAGGCTTTGCTAGTGATCCCCCTTGAGCTGCCTGCCCCACCCATCTGCATTAACTCAGAGCCGCAGTACCCCCCCCCCACCCCTACCCCCGCCCTGCCTTCCATTTCCTTGCGCTGGAAATTTTACACACTCCTCAAACAGCGATTAAGGATTGCTTGTGGCAACATGCAGTCATCTGTTGTGTTTATGATTTGGTCATTTGGTGTGATTGTGTGCTTTTTTTTGTCTACTTAATTTATAAAACACACATTTTCTGATCTCCTCTTCTCTTTTCCCTTAGCTATGGCGTCCTACTTGTTCATTTTGAAGTCGGAGCTTCCTGCAGCCATCAACAGCTTCTTGAACGCAGACAGCACAGGGTGGGTATTTACAGTTTTTAGGGATGCATCTCAGGGCCGATTCATACCGATGTTTGAAATAACAATTTGGCTGATGCAGCAGATGCAGTGCAAAATTGATGTGACACATCATATAAACACTGGTCAATGCTATTGATGAATGTCATCCCATTCACAGGGCATCTCACAGGGCAGGCATTTTCAGATAATAACTTTAACCAATCAGATCAACAGTTGGAGGGCTAATAACGTGGAGCCAGTCGATATGTCAAACTCTTATCGTAACCGGTTGAGAGAAGAGCAAAACATATTTCCCCTCAATAAAAGCCTTTAGTGGGGTTCTTTGCTCTTCTTATACAACAGATGCTATAGCAGCCACGCTAACCTCCTGAGGAGCTGCCAGTGTTGATTTAGAAATGAAACAGTGTGTCTCCGCCTTGTCGTCATGCCCTGGAGCTAAAATTGAATGTCAGGTTTGGAGGGGACATCTGCATGAAAAGAGCTATTCCTGACGGGGACACCAAAAGTAGTGCTGATGCTCTGCTAAGGGAAACTACATTGCTACGTTTACTGCAGACACTAGTTATGTTACTGTGGCTGCTAATGAACAGAAGCTAACCGGAAGCTGATATCATATCATATACATAGTTGTGTTTACTGTGATACATTGGAGGGGACAAACCATATTTCAGCCTATGGTCACACCTATGGCTGTATCTGCCAATAGTTCCTCCTAGTTCCTCCTGATCGTTTTTTTTTTTTTACCACTGTATGCTCGGCCCCAAGCACATAGCTTGAAGCCCGGCAAGATGGATTTGCGAGATCCCATGTTCTTGTGTATCCAGCTGCCACATCAGGTAAGGCCGACGTTTGGCCAATAAATCAATGCATCCCTAACAGCACTGTGAGCTCCATCTCTCGCCAATAAGGACATTTGGTTCAAAATCCGTCACAGCTGTGGGTAAAACCAAGCCATTCTTTTAGATTAGCTGACCTAAGATAACAAATGAGTCACCCCTTTTCCCATGATTCTGTAGATTATACCTTTGGCCCACAAATAAGTCAAATTTGACACTTTTGCACCACAAAGTTGGTCAAACTGTAGTGCAATGAGAAACTTGTGAATAATGCACTGGAAAGAAGACCTCTCACCAAACCACAGTGCACTACTAATACTTTGTCTGTGAGCGATTGGAGGGGAACTCATGCTCTGTGTTGCATGGCCAGAAGCATGCCCAGAGGAAATGTATTCATGATGGAGAGCCATTCATCACCCGTCATCGGCAGCCTGTGTCTTTCATGGGCCTACGTGGACGAGCCTGCACAGAGAAGTCCCAGGCCAGGAATGTAACTTCTATCACTTTATTATTGGCCACACTGGTTTAAAGCGAGAGTTGTAGCTGCTCTCAGCCCAATCCGTCAACATCTGAATCTTCCACACACAGCTGCTTTGTATTAGTGCTCTCCTTTCACCCCCCAAATCTCTCGCACATGTTTCCCCGGAATCAGACTGATACAAGGGGATATCAGTTTTGCCATTCTAATTACAGCTCACTGCCGAGGGAAACAAAACATTTCTGTTAATGAATGGCTTTGGGATGTTAACAGACACATACTCAATTCCATCAAAGCCTGAATAAACGACTTGTTTTATATCAAAACGCTTTGCTTTTTTCTGGCTCATTTATCATAATACAGCAGGGCGAAAACACAGTCGCGCTCAATCTTTTGGTCTCTGTCTGCGTAAATGGACTGTATGTCCTGTTTAAGTTTCCCTCGTCGTGTTTCAGTTCAGTAACGAGGCCAAAGACGTAGACAGCTGTGGATCGGCTAGATTTATGCTGATCTTCGGCACTATGAGGAGATTGACTCATTGGCAGTCAGACTCCAACCTTAACTGAGATCTGTCCTGCGTCTTGTTATAGCGTGAAATGTTCCACATTTCATGGGTTGTCTACGTATCCTGCACCTTTACAGTAAGCCTCAAGTCAGATCCTAGTGGGGGTGGAGATATTTTTTTTTTTGTACATCCCTGCCTCTGCATAATGCTCTGTAAAAGTGGAGAAGTGGGTTAACTAAGCTGCGGTCGAGTGCTTAAGCTAACCATAGGTTAGAGTAGAAGTGATTGGACATGAGAGAGTTGGGGGGTCAGAGCAGAGGTCTCCCTGACATCCAGTTACAGGGCAGAAACGGTGTAGACACAGAGACAAATCCATCAGCGCCTATGGTAACGCCGCAGCTGTGAAACTGCCAAAAAGGGGTCAGTGGGTGTTGATGTGGTCAGAGCAGGTGCTGCTGACTGTGGGAGCCCCATAAAGAGCGGTGGAGCCAGTCCCTCATGACCCTACGCTGCAGTCCAACATGCAGCAGCGCCAGGCAGCACCCTTCCCACCCGACCCCGACCCCAGCGGAGCCGACATGCCTTCCACATGTGTCACCTCGAACACCGCCCCTCCTCCACCTCCAAGTCCTCCTCCGGCTGGAGCTCCCCAATCCCGAATAAACCGCCAAGGCTGTCCCTCAGCAAAGGAAAATATTATTCCCCCTCTCCAAAAATCCGGCAAATGAAATGTGGTCTCAAATGACAGAGCGACACAACGTTTGCATGTGAATTACATAATTGTTATGGTTTGCAAGAGCTAAAGCCCTTAATTCGTACCACATGATGAATCTGTCGCTCCGTATTTGAGCACGAAATGGAGACAAATTTCTAGAGCCGGCTCATTTTTAAGGCACTAAAGATTCATCTCAGCCATATTTGACAGTGAGACAGTGACGGGATATGTGGCTTGATTCATCTTTGGTCTTACAATAATTCATCTCCGCTTCTTTTTGCAGAAATGCCTGGTATGAAGATGGCAGGTTGCTCCTGATCATAGTTACAGTTGGCATTGTTCTACCTCTGTCCATGTTGCCTAAAATTGGTAAGTACGTAATTCAAGTTGCATCGTGATTGGCTGCCCTGACTGCTTTGAGGTGTCTCTAACGTGTCCCTAACCCTTACAGGCTTCCTGGGCTACACCAGTAGTATTGCCTCTCTTTTCGTGGTGTACTTCGTAGTTGTGGTGAGTTTTAATATACCCCTTTGAAATCTGTTTTTTCTTCGTTTTTAAAAAAAAATATTTTCTGTTGTTGATATTTTGTGTTTCTCCTCTCCAGGTTGTGGTCAAGAAGTGGTCCATCCCCTGCCCACTGCCTCTCAATGTGACAACATTTTCCACTGCCGTCCAGGTAACAACCCCAATTTCCTTCTATACATAAGATACCATAAGTCTGGCGTAGGTAGTCAAACGAGGCGTTCATGGCTGCAGGATTATGAGGAAAACCCATATGGGTTGACTGATTGTGTCGGCTGTGGCTGATGAGGACCAGAGGAGGCTGCAGGGAGCTGGTGACTGGTGCCAGTTCTGAGGGGAAGGAAGTTCAGATGACCTTGCATCGGTCTGGAAATGACCTCTGCCCTTTTGGAATTAAACAAACTGTAGTATAGCCTCAGACCTGGTGTGGTTTACTTAGATGGTTGTTTTTCCATTCAGCTCCGAAGCCAGCCAATGACATCCAGCTTTTCTGTTTGTCCAGTTTTCAGCAGCACTGCAGAAGCCATCCCTCAGGAATAACACACCTCTCTCTTCCCTCCTTGTTTCTCCAGATATCAAATTCCTCTGACTCAGAATGTACAGCCAAACTCTTTGTCATCTCCAGGAAGGTACGTGTATATGAAACCAGCCTTTTTTTCCTCTATGCTGTACGTGCAAAATGTGTGAGGTGGCAAGTGAGAAGCTGTTGAAAGTAGTGTGTGACTATGGTGACAAGTCCCACTCTTTACCTATGAAGGTCTGGCTGTGTGCGTGAGGAACTTGAGTGCCCTGTGCAGCTGCCGCTCACATGTATGTCACACTTAAAGGCCATATGCACATGTGGCATGCGGAATTACACGTAGCACGTTTGGTCCAGTTGCTCAAACACAGCTTGACAATGTTTTGTGAGTAGATTCTCTTATAGAGAATGTAATAATGTCTGTTCACACCTGAACTTTGCATCGTCCCAATCTGCAGTCCAGATGGTAATTACTGCTACACAAACCATACCTTGACCCACCTGCCCCTTCACTCCTGTGTAACCGTGTAAGCTGATAATTTGTTAATGACGGCTGCGCTCTGACTGATGTGTGTTGCAGACTGCCTTCGCCATCCCCACCATGGCCTTCTCCTTTCTGTGCCACACGGCTATCCTGCCAATCTACTGTGAACTGGACCGGTGAGCCCTGAAGCCCCTCAGCTTTGCTTTAACTGGGAAATTTATGTCACTGAATCTTTTGTTTATCAGCCATATATACATTACTCTCCGTGACATGTGCCCTTGTATTTTTCAGACCTACGAAGAAAAGGATGCAGAACGTTACGAATGTTAGTATTGGCCTCAGCTTCCTGCTTTACGTCATATCTGCGCTGTTTGGTTACCTCACTTTTTATGGTAAGTCTGCAGTGACACATTTTACTCAAGCTGCGTCTCCAAACCATGTCCTGTCTGTTATGACTGCATCCTAAATCTGTGCTCGTCTCCTGCTCATAGCTCATGTGGACTCTGAGCTGCTGCTTGGTTACGACACATACTTGCCTCGGGACATCATGGTGATGACGGTTCGACTGGCTATCCTGGTGTCGGTGTTGCTGACTGTGCCGCTCATTCAATTCCCTGTGAGTAGAAGGACCTAAGGATTTTATTTTAATCATTAGGGAAAGTGTAAATAGCAAATGTCGCTTTCTGGGTTTGAAAAGTAAAGTTCCTTAAACTTGCATCATTTCTTAAGGCCAGCAAGGGGGGCAACTCCTCTGGTTTCAAAAAGAAGTCTGACTGTATGTAAGCTTATGAGAAAATTACCCTACCTCTCCCTTGATTTATTACCTCAGTAAACACTCTTGATGAGTGTATCGTCCCCCATCGCTAGTTTGAAGTCGTCTTCTTTAAATAATTGATAAAGCACGGGTGTGCTTGTCCTCTGGTTCTCAGTCAGATCCAATGAAAATATCCTCCACAGTTCCACCCTTTCGTCCAAATATGGTCACTTCTAGCTTCAAGAAAACAAGATTGTGGCAGCCATAATGCCAAACTAGAGGCTTTAAAACATCTGTAATTGTAATTTCAAAAGAGGGTGATTACTTTTCTTCATACTAATGCTCCTGTTTGTAAGATAGTAATACTGACCATATGGGATTGTAGGTCGCATCGACCGCCATCTTAAAACATCAGCTGACGCTTGACGAAATGGGGAAACCCAAAGCGTCAGTATTTGAGGAATTGGGAACGGGACTCATAAATCAACTACCTTGCTAACAGGAGCTTTGAATGCATGTCAGTTCATTTGCTCAGTTCCTCTGAGCAACAAAAAAAAAAAAAACTCTTTCACTACTGCTACTGTTGATGTTACGATATGTTCTTCCTTCAAGTCCAAACACCAGCACTCCAGTTTCCACCTTTCTCTTTTGAGACATCAGCTCAGAGTCATTAGCAGGGTACACCTTCTGAGAGTACGGTTTTGTCCGAATGAGCTTTGTTTGTGTGTGCTGCAGGCCCGTAAGTCTGCGATGTTGCTGCTGTGTGAAGGACGGCCCTTCTCCTGGCTGATCCACATCATTATAACTCTAACAATCCTGGGTGTGGTGCTGATGATGGCCATCTTTGTGCCGGATATCAGCAATGTCTTTGGAGTCGTTGGTATGTGATCCTTTTTGGAAAAAAAAAAAAGCTTTTTGTCTCGTTAAATGTTAAATTATTGCCTTTGTTAATTATCTGATTATCCTATTTTTTTATTTTATGTACACAGTTCTGCTTAACGTTGACCTCTGAATATAATGATCCATTTTCAACAACAGTATGCATAAAAGCAGCCAAGATCTCAGCCAAGATGTCAATAATCCACAGTTATTGATCGCGGGGGCTGGAATCACAGTATCTGCTTGTACATAATTAATGATGCAGTCCTGCTCAAACAGTTTATGAAGCTGCTATTATCAGGCATGCAGTTTGTAGTCTGTGCAAATCAAGTAATTTTTTTTTGTCTCTGTCGCAGGATCCACAACATCCAGCTCCCTGTTGTTTGTTTTCCCTGGGATTTTCTACCTCAAGATCAGCAGTGAACCTCTCAGATCCTTTGACTCCATGGGGGTAAATACACAAATATATGAAATGCTGTTAAATCCATGCAACGAAAACATTTTGAGCCCACTTTACTACTACAGTGCTTGCATTTATTTGATTAGATTTTTTCCTAATAATGATACTAACTGTGTTGTTTATGCTCTGTGTCTCTAGGCTATACTCCTGATGGTGTTTGGTATAATTATGGGACTCAGCAGCTTCTCTCTCATTGTTATCGAATGGGTACAGAGCTCCTAACCCTCTCCACGGCCCCCTCTTTTAAATCAAGCACAAGGGCAAAGAAAGGGAAAAGCGTGCCAAAGAAGCTGAATATTGTATCAGACAGACGCTAATCAGCATCACCTCAGGCAGATTATATATGGTAAAGTTGTTCTAAACACTCGGCTTTTCTTTCCTGTTCTTTCTCAACTACAAATATAGATCAAACATGTGGTCTGAAAGAAAACAAGTACTTTTTTATGTTCACATTTCTTTTAAACACCGTCATTCCAGGCAATCTGTGATTATTTATTTTTTTAATCTGCCTGAAAGAAAAGATAGGCGAGGCACCTTTTCCTTTAAGTTTATTATATGTACTTTATTTCTTTTTATATTTACTTTTACAGGCTTTTGTATTGTCCTCTGTGGATGATCATGCACCTTATGTAAATCTGCATTTGAAAATGCCATGGACCATGTCTGAACCGTAGATGTGTCCCGTTTACTGCTTCCTCAGATTTTGTTTATGGCTTTTTTGGGACACTTTGGCACACTTCATTGTTTTTTTTAGGCTTATTTTTATTGTTTAATTTATGTATTGATTTACCACAGTCCAAACCTCAGGTGTTTCTGCTGCTACTTGTATTCTTTAACTTTAATGAATGTGACAAATACAGCTGGGTCCATATTTTTAAACTGATTATTTTTTGTTTGGATCCGTTAATTACAATGTTACTCCATGTGGTTATAATGTAAAATAATATGATTTTATTCTTCATATGACTGGCATTTAATAAAAGGGAAATTGTTTATGTACTGACATTTCAGTTTGCTCATTTAACCACAAACATGTCTATATCAGTGTTGTGGAAAGCCCATCAGTCCAACATGTCACATTCATGGCTGTGTGTTTGATTGGCAGGCCAAGTATTGACACTGAGACCTGCTCCTCAGTGTTGTGCTGTGAGTTCAGCCTGTAGCTAATGAAAGCCACATGCTCGGTACGTTTCTAATCATGATGCTGTTTAGATTGTCTTCATGCTGCCTCTGGAACCTACAGGCACCCGACTGCTGCTTTTAATCGAAGGAATTAAGCAGACCAGCCCCATCGTCCCTGCAGAGAGCAGTGGCTGCCCGCTCTTCACGCCCCCTCAAGGGAGGTTCCCCAGTGCAGGAAATATCCCTGACCTCCATCCTCCACTCTGAAAGACACTCCCATAAAGAAAGTGCACCACAACTACTGCTACATAACACTGGAAAAACTGTTTATCTAGAAGGCAGTGGAGTAGGAAGTACTCAAATAATGTACTTAAAGATATATGATGTGTAAGATTTATACATCAAGACATCGTAAAAAACATCTAGAGCTTTGTTTCCAACAATATTCAAACCCAGAGAAATCTACAAGTTTACTCAAGGTAACAGTGAGTTTAATTCGGTTGGTTGTTGTTACTTCCGGGATAGGGAAGCCAACAAACAAGACTATTAATGACGTGAATAAAAATCAAAAACATAACATCGTCCATGAACGTGTGCCTGAGTTACAAAGGATAGATTTTCATCAGCACGAGCAAAGCCCTACACGTGCGAGGTTGACTGCGGGATCACGTCACACATGAAATGGAAAGTACTTCTTGAGTAAATGCACTGCAGTTACTCAGAAGGGTAAGTGTGACTTAGTTGTTTAGCACTTCCACTGACCACCATCAGCCGCCTGTCACCGTATTTGTCGAAACACAAGCTCTTCGAGGAATTTAAACGACCTGACTCCTAAACATGGGTTCCTACGTGAAGTGAGCCCATTTTCAACACAAGATTACCACCTAGTGTCAGACTGTGTTCACAGCAGCCCCAGTTCCTCCTCATTTCATTGACATTCCTGTCCTGGTTTATGAAAGCCTAACTAGCAAGAGATAACCAGATGCTCCAATTTTCCCCCAGTTTTATCGTGTGTTGGAAACATGCACGTTAACACAGACCAGAGCTGTTTTTATGGAGGTCTGACTGGGGTATGTGTCCTCAGCCCGGGGTGGGAGTGTTTTTGTTTAGTTAAACTCACTCACACCCTGGGCCCATGTCCAGCAGTATGACAACACCATCTCCCAGGGTTAAAGGATGGAATGAGGCGGAGGAGCGATGGTGGGCTGAAATTAATCCCCTGTTGGCAACCTCTGCTCTCGTATTATTTCAAGAGGTGTCGGCTGTGTTCTTTGAAAATTATTTTTTGTTGTTGAAGATTAGGGTTTTTGGATAACAGCTGGGTCTGATCCCAGTGTTGCTACCCTTGACCTTTGACACAGCTGGACATCTTATTGTTTGATAAAGCTGCCTTCACGGATTAGATCTGTGATTGCCATCTAGGGGTACATGAACCCTTTAGGTACTACTGCAGTGGCCAAGATTTACAACTTAACAAAATTAAAATCAACCAAGTCAATTAAACATATATATAAATCTATATATTCATATAGGCTAAAAAATAAAAAGCCATAGTATTACAAACGCAATAAGGATCTTTTAGTAGTTTTGCTTAGCCTTACTTGAAAAAATTGAAAACAAATAGACGTTGAGTAGATCATCTGCAGAAAGCACCCAGCAGTCTGAACTGTTCAGTTTGACTTTGCGGTGAGGTCATTTCATCCCTCTCCGATTCACTACTGGCAGAAAGCAGAGCCAACACGGTATTTCTACTTCCTCTTCCTGTTTGCGTATCCACAACATTATCAGCGTGCCTTCGCAGGTAGTGGACGTCAGAGACTGCTGCAGAGCTGAGAACTCGCACATCTGCTTTCTGTTTACCCGCATAATCTTGTTCAACAGGCATTCCTGGCTGAAAGGTGCTTCAAGGGTCTTTTCACATAAGCCGTTTAATGCTGGTTGGCATGATGAGTGGTTTTGCTTTTTAGTCATGGTGGCGGACTGCAACTCAGCGAGGGCCATCGATACGCAAGTGTCATCGCTGATGAAGTGCTCTCCACCTAATTTTTCCCCCTGTCCTTCCAGTCCCTCCGTTCCCTCCATCACTTCCCGCTGCTTTTCTGCTTTGAATCAATTTCCACGCTCTATCAGAAAACATGCTCTTTATGTCACAGAGAGAACATTCCTGGCTCTGAGGACTCTTTTGAGACAGCAGATGTTCTGGCCAAAGTCGAATTTACTCTTTTTACACTCAAATTTCTTTCATGCTTTTTGTGAAACCATAGATTAAAGGCCTACTTCCTATTAGGGAACTATCAGATAGCAAAGCACAAGGTCATTGTTTGTAACAGGAAGGAAGGAACATTATCTCATATAACCATCCTCAGTGGTCTTGATGTGAGACATCATGTATTTTAACATTGAGATCTGCTTCTGCTGTTTAGCCGACGTGTCTGATGCTCCATGCTACACGTGTATAGACAGGTGACGTCCTTCTGTTGTGGATGTTAAGAGGAGCACAGGCGGCACAAAGCTGTCTTTCACCAAAAATATTGAAAATGTAACCAGCAAATATGTTGCTGTCTTGAATAGACACTCCTTACACAGCCTGTCAGAGGAAGAACTGCTGGGCACACTCATCACCTTTCAGTCCAAAATCAGGGCCAACACAAAAGCAGAAACACAATGACATAAAATAGACTTGACTCCAAAATTGCTGTCACCACAGTCACCAAGACATAATAATCCGTTGAGAGATTTTATGTTGTCAGTGCAGAAATCAAGGTCAAAAGTGTAATAACTCTTTGGTTAACAATGTTTTATTGCGGTGCTCTGTTGTTTTGGCAGATGATGTGCAGGGTTGAGAGGTGGGAGGGCTACTCGTAGAGGACCAGTGGTCAGCGGCGCAGTATGAGGTTCAGTCTGTATTTTTGGGGTGGGGAGCAGGGGTGAGCTTGTCTGTGCTATCCCATCAGCCCTGGGCTGAGCTCTTAATGCGGCCCTGACGCCTTGCTGGCGCAGGGGCCACGCTGCCTCACATCTGGAGCCAATTACCCTGGAGGAGCTGTGACAGAGCCCCCCACCACCACCCTCTATGTTGTGCTCCGCTGTCCGACACAGCTCCGACCACTCTCACAGTTACATTCCACCACTTTTCACAACCCCCTATCTTTATTTGTGTTGTCTTTTATGCCCTGCCTTACAACAAACACATTGTCTTCATTGAGTTTTAACAAATTTGCTGTGGTTGTGACTTTGAGATTTATGACATTCAAGGATAAGGATAATTAAAAAATAGATAAGAATTCAGTCATTATACATGCGGGTGGAGAGTCAGGTGAAGTTTCATAGTACTTCCTGTACAACTAAAGTACTTGGGGACTTCATACAGTGTGTCTGGTGTACAGCCAAAACCACACACACAAGTTCATTGTCGTGTACACGGCCCCTCAGGCTGAAAACGGGGTGAAAATAGGGTCTTTAAAAATCTATTTGAACTCTCAGGGTTTCTGGAGATTAGGATTACATTTAAAAGTCCACATCTACAAACTTCACCTGACTGTCCTTCTGCATGGGATGAGAAGATGACTGAAAACTGAATTTAAATTTCTGGATAAAGGTATCCTTCAACAGTGTAATCACAATGCCCCCTGTCCCCTCCCCCGCCCCTCATTTCCTTCTAAAGGCTAAAAATGACAGCAAGAAGAATTCCAATGATCAGTTGATTCGAAACGTGACCACTACTGGTATAATTCTGCTGAATAGTGCCGTCGTAAGTCATGTTTTCCTGTGGCGGAGCACTGGCAGTAAACACCACTTGTGAATAAAGCACATTTAGTACCAAATCAGCTTTTACAGGTGTGATTTATTGAGTGCCTCTGCTTCCACACAGGAGAGCCCTGGGGATGTGTGCGTATGTATGCAGTGTGTGTTGACTGTGTGTAGGTCGCTATACCTGAGGAGAGGTTGTGACTGTAGGATGGGGGTTTAGCTCTGTGGAGACGTGTTGGGGGTGTATACTGGCCCCGCAGGATTTCTCTCACCGGGGTCAAAAGAGTTGGGAACGGGCTTCGCCATAACTGGGCCATACGCTCCTTTCCTTTCCCCTGCTGCCCTGTTTGGCACTAATGCTATGGTTCATTAGCTGCAGCTATAGGGTGTACCTGGGCATGGAGCCAGAGGATTGAGCTGTCCTGGGTTACACGGACATAAATTGGAGTGCAGACTGTGAAGTGAATGTGGAAACTCTACAGGTGGCTGAAATTAAGTCGATACAGAGAATCAGTCCGCTCTGAAATATGGGAGGCTTTTGGTAGCCGGCCTTTTGTGCAATAAAATGTTGGCACATTGAGGAAATACATCAGAAGTAATTTACGTGTGTGTGCGCACGTGTCTGTGTGTGTACATGTACACACAAGGCCCACAAGTCTGTGTTCTCAGTTAGGTGTCTCCAAGTCATGTGAAGTTGCACACTTCTCCCATGGGTGCATAATTCAGGACTTTGCCGTGACAGCCACTTACAGGGTGAAAGTTATAGGCTGGAGTGAGGAGGATGGGATGCAGGGCAAAGAGCCAGAGAGTTTGACGGACCGAGGGAGAAGAAGAGAGGCGGACCGCAGGTAGAACAAAGAAACTAAACAAATCATCCCAGACCGTAAAGATGCCAACTCCGGCTCCGGGCTAAGAGGAAGTAAAACACACAGATTTTTAAAGCTGCTTCTTCATAAGAGAGAGTCAATCAGAGGAAGAGGAGGAGGGACGTGAGGAGGAAAAATATTACTGTAGCAGTCTTATTCTGCCCTCTGCTGGACAATTTTAATAAAATATCTCTTAATGCTTTCATTAGGTACACTAACTCCTCACAGCTTATGATCCCTTAGCACAATAACAACATTAAAATACGTTGACTCTAAAGTGTTACAAATTCAAGCATGCTTACTCTTTTTTGTTCAATCCGATTGTGTCTGCAACATAAATTTAAAAGTACTTCAAGTGGTTGCTGCTAATATCTGTGATTTTATCTGCTATCTGTGTGCCTCATCATTACGACCTTCTCTGCTCAGTAAGGTCATGTCTGAGATGTTGTTTACAAGACAGTCTGTATCCCAGGGATGTGTAAGATGAGGGGACCCCGGCTCTTTATTTATAACAGCTGGAGCAGAGAGATGTGGAGCGCTGACATTCGGCAGAGTGGGGTGAGAGGTCAAGTCTAACACCAATAAAGTGGAGACTTTGATCGTGGCATTTATGGATGGAGCAGGCGCAGCACCCTCACAGGGAGAGAGAGCGAGCGAGAGAGCAAGAGAGAGAGAATGGCATTTAAGGAAGAAAAAAGAATGGAGAAGAAAAGAAAGGAGGGCATTAACTTCAAATGTTTACGTTCACTTCAGGATTCACTTTTTATTAGCAGCTGGAATTTGCTTTTTCTATTTTGTTTTTTAATTGGTCTATTAAGTGTTGGAAAAACATGGAAAATGCCCCTCACAGGTCCCCAGAACCAAACAAGATACTTGTTTTGACATCACAACCCCAAAAACTCAGAAATCCTGACATCTTATAGGCTGGAACTAACTAATGTTAAGCATTTTTGCTTGATAAATGACTTAAACAATGGTTTTCTGATGACTAACTGATTAATTTGAGGCACCATGTCTGTGCAAATCTAAGCATAAAAGGTTGTTTCTTTGCATCATAATACTTCACTTGGTCTGAGTCTGACCCAATGAGAATCTGGCTGCAGCTAAATTTGTGCTTCAGAAAATATTGATGTCTGAATCCACATCTTCCCAGTGCCAAACAATGATGCACCACTTTTAGAACTAAACTCACTACTTAAATCACTTAAGTTAAAAAAAGAGTGATAAAAACCTTTTGCCTGAAACTTCTCTCTTGTGATGTCTTTATTGGTCTATCTATGTTCCTCTGTCTGTTAGTGTTATTGTATATTTACCTTATTTCAATAAAGACATCACAAGAGAGAAGTTTCAGGCAAAGGGGTTTCATTTTTTAATCTTATTTTACGTTTTGTACGTATATTTATTTGTACTATCCTTATTTAATTTCCTTTATGTAGCTTAAGTTTTGCTTACGTTTGTTTTGTATGTCCTACTGTTCTGTTTACCAAAATTCTCTGTAAATTGTTCTCTTTTTCAGTAAAGAATAATAAAAACCATGATTTTACAGTTTTAACCATTCATTCTTACATCTGTAATTTTGGGTTACCCAACATTATGGAAGGACACTAGATCGCTGGCGTATTCATTTACGTTTAGTGCTGTTCAACAGGTTGCATTGACAGATATTTGATTTCTTGTTACACCACTGGGGTGATGACAGAGAGCTGAATGTGCACGATAGTAAACAAACAGGCATTTCTGAGCTGTTTTGGGAAAATCTGGTACCACTCCCTAAAAAGGCACCCACTATAAAGGGCTGTTCATTTTAAAGCTTTAATCAGTGGTAAATAAAACATTTATCAGGTCTTCGCAGCTCACCAATAAGCTTTTTGGGTTGCCAAGTTGTGAAAACTTCCCTCGCCTTCACTTTGGTAATGATGCAATCTAATAAGGTATTCCATTAAAAAAATATGTTAATTCTAATAAATTATTTAGAGGTGAGAAACACCAAAGCCCTTAATTATATTATATTATATTATATTATGTTATATTATATTATATTATATTGTATTATATTATATTATATTATATTATATTATATTATATTATATTATATTATATTATGTTATGTTATGTTATATTATATTATATTATATTGTATTGTATTGTATTGTATTGTATTGTATTATATTATATTATATTATATTATATTATATTATATTATATTATATTATGAGTGAGCAACTTGGTTCATCTCCGTTCTTTCTTTCTTTCTTTCTTTCTTTCTTTCTTTCTTTCTTTCTTTCTTTCTTTCTTTCTTCGCTGTAAAACAATGTTGTTGAAGTTTTAGGTCAAATTTAGAAAAAAAAAGAAAGAGAATAACCTGTGGTGATAATGCCATGGTGTTCAGTATAGTGTCCACTAGAGGGAGGCATTTCCCCGCTCAGGACAGGTGAGCCTTCGCAGCACCTCCAGTGAACAGACTGATGCATCACGGTTATTATAGTACCAGGCGCCTCTTCCTGAAACGAGAACTACAAATTCCACCATGTGACACACCAAACCTTCAGTGACAGGTTGAGGGGGTACGTGCTGTATGTTCGTGTGTGTTTGTGTGTGAATGTACACTTCGTGACGAGCTATGCGGAACTTGTTCCTCCTCCTCGGCATGTGTGTGTGTGTGTGTGTGTGTGTGTGTGTGTGTGTGTGTGTGTGTGTGTGTGTGTGTGTTGTGGCTTCCTACTTACTGAAAGTTATTGAAGCAGCTTCACTCCGACACTGACAGTGAGCGGTGCGGCGGAAGGTGTGCAGCCAGAACTTCGGTCAGGATGACTGTTTGTTATTATCACTGTGAGTTCATTGCAGCACTGTTGATGGTCAGTGCTGAATTGAAGTGAGTGCGAATGCTTTTTTAAACACGTTTTGTTTTATTTTTTTTGTCGCTCCTTGCTTTTTTTTTTTTTTTTTTTACGCCTCTACCTTGAAAAATAAGTGTTTTAAAAAATGAAGTTTAACGGTTACCTGAAGCTCCGGATCGGCGAGGCGGTGGACCTGAAGCCGACCACCTTCTCCCTCCGCCACTCTGTCATCTTCAACAAAGCCCCGCCGGCTCTGGACCCGTACATTGTGGTGAAGGTGGACGACTACAAGATTGGACAAACTCACACCAAACAGAAAACCAACGCGCCGACGTACAACGAGGAGTTCTGCCTGAACGTGAGCAACGGGAAGCAGATCGAGATGGCAGTTTTCCACGACACTCCAATCGGATATGATGACTTTGTGGCCAACTGCATCATGCAGTTTGAAGACCTCATCAAAACCTCCAACACAGGAGAGACTTTCGAGGGATGGGTGAGTGTAAAAAAAAAAGCACAAAGTGGAAAACAAATATGTAGACATGTCCAATCCTCATGCCCCCTCTCAACTACATGGGCGGATTAACCTATTGGGGTGTCCTGGGCTGGGGCACACCCAGAGAGAAGGGGTGGGTGACACCACAACATTTGGTTTCGATCCAGTGTTGAGTAATAGCGGTACTACCATTATTAATGCTGATACTTCATGTATATCCTTAAAAGCAGCAAAATGTATTCACACTACACTGGAAAGCAGTGAGTCATGACTCACGATCTGAATGTAGTGCTACATGTGCCTTAAAACACAAGACCTCAAACTGGACCTCCTCCAAGCAGGTGTTTCAGCCCATCGCTGATTCATCTCTGTGTGGTCATGCAGAGGATTAGTTGATCTAATGAGGTGATTGCTCATTATAAATACTCAAAACAACACACAGATAACATATAAACAAAATTCATATTTTTGATATTGATGCTCCATACTCAATATTTGGGGCCGATACCAATTTTGCACTGTCAGAAATCCTGACATATTGGCTGATCTACGCACATTTGTTGCAATTATCCCTCATATAAGGTTATCAAGCACTTGTGACAAAGATATAATGTAACAGAGGTGGGATATTTTACAGTTTAAAAACGTACTTTATTATCTGAAATGATATCACTGCACTGAAACAGTGAATCTCATTGGAATTTTAATAATTATAAATCACCCCAAGCATCTTTCTCTGCATTATAATGTATAAAAAAGCCGTTTGCATCAATACATTTCAGACAACATTGAGATGCGTCTGTGAGAGGTCAGTATCAGCCAATTCTCATATCGGTTGATGCATTGATTAGTAATCCGTCCATCCCTACCAGAGACAGAGACGCCAACTATTACTTATATGCTAGAGCAGGTATTCTCTAAGTCATATTAGTTATGCTTAGTAGAATAAAAAAAGAAATGCTTTTTCGATGAATATGTCCCACATATACACACAAGATCAACACCTATAAAGGAGGTGAAAGACGGGGTCATCTTTGTTGATATTGTATTTTATTGGGGCAAGTTTGCAACAGCACAATCTACAAATGCTATGCATTTGTACCTTGGGCTTTTGGGGGCCCTTGTGGATCGAGGGGCCCTAAACAATGGCTTCATCAATGGCTTAATGCCTTGATGGTAATCCAGTCCTGGAGATAAGAGCCATCTATAAGTTGCCAAGACTTTGCTTGTGTATTTTCATTGTGATGTAAGTGATGTCATTTTTATTACATCTTTCGTTATGGTTGTTATCAGGTACAGGGATCTATTGACTCAAAGTTCATCCATTAGTAGGCTAATATTACTTCCCCATTTACTTCTAGAACAATACAGTAGAACAGATGGCCTAGAAAAATAAACAAACAAATGCGTCAGGAAATGTCAGCATAAAGAGCATTCCTATGACATATCGTGTATTGTGCTATTGAATTTGACACATGCTGATCAGGTTTTGAGAGCAAAGAAAACCAAACGTGCAATAGAGCTTGGGGCGATTGGTTGCTACACGTGTCGTGAGTGACTGCCTGTTTTTCCAACCAGCTCCTCACAGTGCATGCTTACTTTCAAGAAAGTCAACCTCACATATTCACATGTCCATGTCTTTGCGTGGACAGCAAAGCGCATGACCTGAATCGTTTAACGTCTTGCACTTATCGGCCCAGAAGATTTGCTGCGATCATTAGTAAATGTTGTCTAAAACCACAGATACTGCCGCTGTGGCGAGGTGTAAACTCTGCTTGCAGTGTGCAGAAGCGCTCTCTAACTTCTTGATCTTGCAAAACGTTTGACCTGCCTGTTCAAACAAATGCATGTTGATGAAACCCCTGACAGTTCAACAAGTTGTCATGGGTGAGAAGTTAACCATACCCAGTTGATTGAGGTGTAAGGGTGCTGAGTGTCTGATGCACGCTTGACAGTACAGGGAGAAAATGGACGTCATCAAAGCTCAGATTCAGTGTCTCATGTTTAGTATCACATTCGTCTTAGTGTTTGCCAGACACAAACAGAAAACTGCCCCTTCTAACCGGAGTTTCCCTCCTCTGACTAACTTTCATCCTTTGTGGACTGTAAGCCTCTGCAGGTGTCGATGAATGTAACCTGAATCTGTCCGGGCCTGGAGCAGTCTGAGGCGGTATCGACTACGCACCACAACAGAGCTGTCTCTCTTCCACAGACAGACTTTTGTCAGTAAAGCACATTTTATGTGTCAACGTGTCAACCTTGAGTTAATTAAATCGCCCAGTGGTTCAGCAGCGGCGAGATCCTGCTGCAAAACGCTTTATTTAAACAATAGAAGAACATTTTCTAAATCAGATTCTGTGTTTAACAAGTCAGTAAATTCGATTGTCTGAGCATCACATCACCACGAAGTACACAACAAAGATACTACAGTAACAGAACGTAAAACAGATAAGACAAACTTGTACGACATTTTACATAGAAGACAAATGCCTAACATTCATTTACATGTACGTGGGATGGTGTTTGAGAAGTTAAGCATTTAGGCCTGCAACAAGAGTAACAATTTTTTATAAAGACTTAAACAACTTCACATTTTTTTGGAAAAGGCTAATTGCTATTTTCCAGAGCCCGAAGTGACGTCTGCAAATTGCTTCTTTTGTCCAACAAACATTCCAAAACCCAAAGATTCTTCACTTCTTGTCATAAATTACGAAGAAAAGCTGCAAATTCTTACATTTTAAGAAGCTGGAACCAGCAGCCAGTTTGCATGCAAAGTGATTGATTAATCAATTATCAAAAGAGATTTCTTTTGATTTATTCATGTATTCTCTTCTTCTTGTTTTTCTCTTTAGTAAGTAGTGCGTCCTATCTGTGATGCAATAAAAAAGAAAAAGTTTCCTAACTAAATGTGAGGATAAAGTGAAATATAAAGATGATACACTTAATTAGAAACGATCGCCAAAGTAACCTCAAACCAGCACTGACTGAATTTAAGATTTAAAAAATATATATCTGTGTGAAAAGTTAGTATTGAGCAGGATGAGTGCCCACACCTTCACCAAGACCCCGTGCGTTGGGGGAAGTGGGTACGAAAGTGGAGCCCTGCTTGCAGATTTAGAAGAAGTAATAAGTTGCCATTCTCACTTCGAGATACGAGCTTGAAGTTGTTATCCGCCAGATCAGTGCATGGTTTCTTTTTGTGCTTTGTTGTTGCGCTGAAGAAATGCTGGGCTGGTTTGTTTCACACATGAGGCTGAGACACAAGCCTCCACACGCCCACACTGCTGTTGATCACAGCGTTCCCACCATCGGATCGGTGCTCAAGGGCTCGCTGTTAAAATGCTCGCTCTCTGTTGGCTCTTGTCCAGGTGCTCTACTTCGTCTCACTTACCCTTTTTCAATGCGTTCACTTGACTCTTGTGCACGCTGTTCAGTTTGATTCCCTTACCCCTGACAGATCGCTGAAGGTTCAAGCTCAACTTTCGCAGAATTTCTTAGTGACTCAACTCAAGTTGTCATCAGGACTGACTTTATCTGTCTGAGACAGCACATTTAGACAAAAGGCCAGTTTCCTCTGCCTCCCACTTGTTAATATCACATGGCACAACGCAATGACATCTTTGACTTATTACTCATTCATTTGAGTTTTTTAATTGCACAATAATAAGATTCCAGTACTGCTCTCGCATCTGTGAAGTTGCAGTTGTTTCTCAGACTTGAAGCGATCGAGACTGCCTAAGGGCACTGAAACTGAAAGTGGGTTAAATATGGCCCCTCGACATTTTCCAGCCAAGTGTACTGCGTGCTCGAGTGAAACGGGCCCCATCGCCTGTGTCAAAAAAAAAAAAAAAGACAAACTTCCTCCTTTCTCTGTGATACAGCATTAAAACGTTCTGCTTTTAAACTTGACAATCATGCCGCCATCACCCACATCTATTTTAGGTGAGATCTGTTTTGTCGTTTCCCATTTTTTGCCCTACGATAATGCTCACATGCCTGTACGCACTATGAAGTTGTGTTATTGTTTCTCATTTGTCTTTACATAGTAAGTAAAAATGTAAACGGTGGAGAAAAAAAAACCCAGAGTCCTCATTCTGTGATGAAATTGATTCTAAAGGCACCCAAACTTTTCCCCATGGAGGGCCAAAACTTAAACTTAACCGCAGGCAAAAACCAATAGTATTGTATTGTATTGTTAAAATGCAAAATGGTACTAGGATCCCAGGTTCCCATAATTCAAGGCGTCATTGCAAAAAAAAGAGCGTATATCGGCTGATGTGTCATTATCAGGTTTTTTAAAGAAAAAATATCGATATCAACTCCAAAAATCGCTTCTTGTTCGTCGCTATTCAATAACACTTCAGAAATGCTATGACAAGTGGTTGACGAGTGGGTGAAGCCAAGTATTATTAGAGCAAGTAGAACAGGTTGCTTAGTTCAGAAAAACAACATTACTTACTACTGAAACATTACTGAAATGTAGCACTAACTTAAAACAAGGAAATGGCAACAGTTATGTCATATCACAATACAACATTACCCGACCACCATGCCATATATAGGCTGATATCACGTCAGCGATATAATATCGATAGACTGCCCAGCGCTTCTTGTGATCATCAGTGACATTACAGTCTTTTTAGGAAGAATGATCCTCTCTGTTATCTAACTGCCTTTCTTTGCTGAACTTCAGCAGAAGGAAAGTCACACAAAGATCTGCAATAATTCTCTCTACCTGCATGTACATATAAATATTGTTTTAAGGCCTGACTCCTTTCAGCTCTTCTCTAAAGCTTGACCGAAGTAAAACATGATTAAAGATAACAAACGCGCAGAGGAAGTCTTCTCAGTGGACGAGTCAAACCTGCTGTCTAGACTGTAGATTGAGACACAGGATATAAGCAGGTGACCGAAAACAAAAGTGCAGATGTTTTCGCTGAAGTAAAATGAATTCCTTCTTGAAATGAAAGCTTCATGCTAAATGTACCAACTGAGTGGTCACAGTTGACACTAAATGTGTCACTGTTTTGTGGGCAGTCAGTATTTTCCAGCTGGCGTGTGTGTATGAATAAATAGATCTTTATTTCAGCATAGAGTGACCTAAGTTTCCATTCAGTGGGTGCTGCAGGAAGTGTCTTGCTCTGTCTGCTGTGCTTCTGTACGTCTCCCCTATGTGATTGGACAATTAGTAAGTCATCACTAACAGCTGAGCATCACCACAGCCTCTGCAACAAGCCCAACCTGCCAGACCTGATGTGTTGTCCTTCCGTCACATTGTTCAAATTCCTCCAACGTTACATACACTCTGAGGAATGCCCAAAATATGCGGTTAAGTACCTATACCAGAGCAGAAGGACAGGGCCTAAAATGTCAGATAGCTTTTCTCACATGCCTTTTTATTAACCCGGTTATTGTAAATGAAGCACTAACAACTCTTTCTACACTTAAAGTATAGTTTCAAAAGCATCAAATGTGCCATTCTCCTGAATTCCATGTTGTTTAATATGTATTAGTTTGGGCTAAATATGTTTATTAGATACATTTGTAATCTGGTGAGTCTTAATATCTGTCTACTGTTTCTGTTTAGCTTTTGTAAGTATGCAGATATATAATAATGTGTTTTGTTTGTCTACAGATGGACTTGGAACCAGAGGGCAAGGTTTTCATCCATGTTGCCCTCACTGGATCCTTCACTGATGGTAAGGCTGCGACAGATTGCTGCTATAGCTGAGTTTGTCTCTGTCTTGTTTCTCTTAATCTGAAAAAATGTTTTAAATGATAAGGAGCACTGATCCATGTGGAGCCATGTAATAAGAGACTCTGAGAACAGGTGTGCACGCATGTTTCTGTGTGACTTAAGCGGTTGGTATGTTTCATGTATGCTCCTTTGCTTTCTTAAGACGGCAGAGCACGTCATTGTTGAGGACGTCTGTAGGGTACGTGTACATGGTGTCGTAACCAGCGAGACGGTGCCTTTTAATTAAGATGAGCGAGAAGTGATGTCTTCTGATGAGCTCTTTAGAAGCACAAGTCCTGTTTGCTGGTGGCTAGTTGCCTTCTGTTAAGTTCCTAGTTTTTTATCTGCCACCATCACGCCTCACTGCATTCAGACTTCATGAAATGCTAGCATTTCATCTTCTTGTCAAACACATGACATGTTTTCTTAGTTTTGTTTTTAAATATACTGTATGTATAATAATCTATTATTATGTAATTAATTTACTAATTTAAACGAAGGTTCTCACCTACTTTATGTCTGAGCAACACCTTATGGTTTCATCATAACAATATGATTTTAATTCATTTTTTATTAGTCAAGATGCACTTCAAACTTTTTTATTTGAAGAAAACTGAAGTGAGATCTTTCTGGTTGGGAAAAATTTGTGGTCTGACGATACGAACTGATGCATTTGTCATGTGAACTTTCACTGAGTACTTCTGTATATGATCTTATGTGACCTAAGTTCTATTGTAAAGCCCCTTTTTCACACTTGTACCACAAACACGCATTCGTGTTGTTTGCAGGGGGGTGGTGGGGGCTCAGCGCACAGGTTTCCATAATGCATGTGTGGTTTTCACCTCACATGTAACTCGCTACACTTACTTAGATCTGGAGCACATAGAGCAAAACCAAACCTCGCAAATATGCACAAAGCTAAAATTAATATATGTATATGTGAATTTACATAATATAATGTAAATGTATAACATAATATAAAAAGGAATTGTGTTCATCCCTTTTTAAGTTTCTGTCTTTTGTTTCATTTCATTTCACATTCTGATTCTGATATGTGCAAGCAATAAATGTCATTAATTTAACAAAGCTAAAACCTTACTGTGGCATAAAATCGTTTGCCTTGTCACTTTGGGTTCAGATGATGTGGAGAAAAATGAATTGATGATATTCATCTGATAGTGGTAACACAGTTTGATTAGGTATGTAAAATCATTTATCAAATGATACGTTAATGTGATGGCAGTTAGTTACATGTTGGTCTTATGTCTGATTAAATGCTCGTGAGACTTTTTTGTAAAAATCATAATGGAAATCTTTTGGTCTGGTGGTTGGACAAAGCGAGCAATATGAATATGTTGACTTGAGTTATGGGACATTGTTATTTTTCATTGTTTACTTATACTTTGTTTACAAAACCATCGGTTTCTAATTTACACAACAAAATTGATTATTTTTCTTGATTCACAATATTAAAACCTGAAAATGTACGGCAAGAAGTGAACTTCTGAGCACTGACATATTATCACCTCTCAAATCAACAAGCCAAACTTCTTAGCCAAAATCTGATTATTTTCAAATTCAGTGAATATGGAAAAACTGGTAGCATTTATTTTGAGGTCGGTACCAATCTATTGTACCATCTATTCACCAGTTAGTCTATGACTTGTCTGTCTACTGATTGGTGCTGAGCAGGTGATGTAGAGCGGATTGTTAGTGGGTGCCTTTGAGCTAAAAACAGCTGCTAAAATACCAGAACACTGGGAGAAAGAGTGAACCAAAACAGTAAAGTTGTGGGTCACAAAACCAAAATGATGAGCTGAAAGTTGCTATAAAACCAATGAGCTGAGAGATTATTTTTTCTGGATTTGTCATTGCAAGTGACCCCTTTCACATACAGGTGGTGAAGTAACCCATTTCTAATATAGGAATATTGCTAATAGCTGCTTTAAAGTCCCACAGTACGATAACAGGGAGCCCTTTGCAAACCAAAGTTCATATGGTATTGTGTCTAAGAATTAACTTATTCCTGCAGCTCTTGTTTCACTCCTGATATTTGAACATAAACTTTTATCTCTGATTTCTTTCTGTCAGATGACGCCATTGTGAAAGAGAAGACCTATAAGCAGTTTACGAGGAAGCGGCAGGGGGCTGTCAAGCGGAGAATCCACCAGGTTAACGGGCACAAGTTCATGTCCACTTTCCTCCGTCAACCCACCTTCTGTTTTCACTGCAAAGAGTTTATCTGGTGAGAGAGGTGTCGGATCACTCCTGCCCACATGTTTTTGTGTGGTCTGTAAACTGTATCTGATTCTGTCTCTATCTGTTTATAGGGGTGTTTTTGGAAAACAGGGTTACCAGTGCCAAGGTAAGGAGACTTTGTTTTCTCTTTCTGCCTTTTCACACATTTCCTTAAACATAAGGACACAAATTTGACTTGACTGTTTGTTTTCTCAGTGTGTACCTGTGTGGTTCACAAACGATGCCACCAGCACGTCGTCACTGTGTGTCCGCGTATGAAGAAGTCAACAAAAGAACAAGTAAGACCACGCGACAACAATCTCCGTTAGACAACAATATCATCAGGTTTCTCTGTCTCAACAAACCGTCAGATCAATAATAAAGTGATCAGTGTTTCAGCAGTAGTTTTTAGAAGTACAGTATTCATTGGGAACTATTCAGCTATTCTACAAAGATTTAGACTTGTGATATGCTCGTTTTACATGGCAGAGTTTGCACAGCACCTTCATTGCACTTTCACTTCTATTTATTGATCTACATTCTAGCATTATTTTTCTTGAAGTTATACAGTATCTGCAGATAGGTAGCAGACATGTCTGACAGCCCCCTCCAACACACGCACGCACACACACACACACACACACACACACACACACACACACACACACACACACACACACACACACACACACACCTGCAGTGATCAGCAGGCTGTACATGTTCCTGTTTTTGAGTTCTGGTCACTGAGCCGGAACACTATACTATGATCTGTTTTTCCACACATGCTTGCAGCATTTTCATGTTACCATAAATACATATGTGCTTGTTTTAGCATTGGAACGTGTCATTTTTGGCCTTATTTATTACATTTTGCTGAGCATTACAAGTTTCTCTTCCTTGGGGATATTCAGAGAGAAGCAAATAAACTGAGACCAGGTCCCACTATGACAAAAACCAGGAACTAAACTTTTCTCACAGCACACACTATGTGACAATTCAGGGTTATTTTAGAGTTGGTCCATGCATGGTTGAACACACCATTTCACCACACAGTGGTTAGTTTACTGTATGTTTTTTCTCCGCAGCCTGTAACCCAAGGCTTCAGCATCAACATCCCTCACAAGTTCAACATCCACAACTACAAGTCGCCCACCTTCTGTGACCACTGCGGCTCCCTGCTGTGGGGGATAGTCAAGCAGGGGCTGCACTGTAAAAGTAAGACCCGTGTCAGCAGTTGTCGCTCAAATCATGATCTCAGATGTCCTAAATTGTCTTCCTGTCTGTGTTGTTTCTCTCTTCAGTCTGTAAAATGAATGTTCACATCCGCTGCAGAGGCAACGTCGCTCCTAACTGTGGGGTCAACAGCGTGGAACTGGCCAATAAGCTTGCAGAGATGGGCCTGCAGGCTGGAGAAGTCTCTAAACGCAACTCATTGGTACAAAGGCTGAGTTTCTAGAACAAGTTTTAAATTTTACTGAAATGTGGCTTTAAATCAGGCTGTCTAAGTGGTGTTTTTTTCTTTCATTTTTGTTTGCTCTGATAGGCCAGAAATGCAAGTCAGATTAGAGCGCCATCTGAAAGGAGGGAGGATACAGAAGGTCAGCCGCAGAATCCTCGACTCGGCATCTCAGACTTCACGTTTCTTCAGGTCCTTGGCAAGGGCAGCTTTGGCAAGGTGGGAATGATGAGAGAGAGAAAGGAGAAATGCTCCGTGTAATGAAATGATGACCAAAGTGAAAAATGAAGGAGGACGACTGTAGAATGTGGGAATATTTTTTTTTATATTAGATGACGTCAATTAAGAGGAGTGTAATTCTGAAATAATTAAAATGTATTATATATAAACTACAAACCCCAATTCCAATGAAGTTGGGATGTTGTGTAAAGTGTAAATAAACCTATGTTTTTGTGCAGATAGTCACTCATTTTGAATTGGATGCCTGCAACACATTCCAAAATAGCTGGGACAGGGGCAACAAAAGACTGGGAAAGTAGAGGAACGCTTAAAAAACACCTGTATGGAACATTCCACAGGTGAACAGGCAAGGTGTACCACTTTGTGAACAACTGCATGAGCAAATAATCTAACAGTTTAAGAACAACATTTCTCAATGTACATTGCAAGACATTTAGGGATTTCATCATCTACAGTCCATAATATCATCAAAAGATTCAGAGAATCTGGAGAAATCTCTGCACGTAAGCGTTAAGGCCGAAAACCAACATTGAATGCCCGTGACCTTCGATCCCTCAGGCGGCACTGCATTAAAAACCGACATCATTCTGTCAAAGATATTACCACATGGGCTCGGGAAACCACTGTCAGTTAATACAGTTCGTTGCTACATCTACAAGTGCAAGTTAAAACTCTACAATGCAAAGCGAAAGCCCTATATCAACAACTTCCAGGAATGTCGCCGGCTACTCTGGGCCCGAGCTGATCTGAGATTGCCTGACATAAAGTGGAAAAGTGTGCTGTGGTCTGACGAGTCCACATTTCAAATTATTTTTGGAATCATGGACGTTGTGTCCTCTGATCCAAAAAGGAAAAGGACCATCCAGATTGTTATCAGCGCAAAGTTCAAAAGCCAGCTTCTGTGATGGTATGGGGGTGTGTAAGTGCCCATGGCATGGTTATGTTGCACATCTAAACGCACCATAAATGCTGACAGGAACATACAGATGTCGGAGCAACATATGCTGCCATCCAAGCAACGTCTTTTTCAGGAACGTTTTTGCTTTTCTCAGCAAGACAATGCCAAGCCACATTCTGCACGTGTTACAACAGCGTGGCTTCGTAGTAAAAGAGTGCGGGTACTAGACTGGCCTGCCTGCAGTCCAGACCTGTCTCCCATTGAAATTGTGTGGCGCATTATGAAGCACAAAATACGACAGCAGAGGCTCCGGACTGTTGAGCAAATGAAGTCGTATATCAAAGCAAGAATGGGAAAGAATTCCACCTGCAACACTTCAATAATTAGTGTCCTCAGTTCCCAAACGCTTGTTGAGTGTTGTTAAAAGGAAAGGTGATGTAACACAGTGGTAAACATGCCCCTGTCCCAGCTCTTTTGGAACGTGTTGCAGGCATCAAATTCAAAATGAGTGAATATTTGCAAAAAAACAAAGTTTATCAGTTTGAACATTACATATCTTGTCTTTGTAGTGTATTCAATTGAATATAAGTTAAAAGGGATTTGCAAATCATTGTATTCTGTTTTTATTTACATTTTACACAACGTCCCAACTTCATTGGAATTGGAGTTTGTATTTTTAAATTATTTTGTAACATGAAACATATAATAGAGCTTTTCTAATAACAAATGATTTGCTTAAATAAATATACCTATCAATTCTGGTCTGATTGGTATGCAGACTGTGAAAAATACCTGTGAATTCTCATCTATCATATTCCCTGCTTGCTGTATCTGTAGGTGATGCTGGCAAAACTAAACAGCAATGATCGGGTTTTCGCGGTCAAGGTACTGAAGAAGGACATCATTCTGCAGGACGATGATGTGGAGTGTACCATGACGGAGAAGAGGGTGCTGTCGCTCGCCCGCTGTCACCCTTACCTCACACAGCTGCATTGCTGCTTCCAGACGCCGGTCAGTACAGATATACCCCCGCATGCACTTGTGTCACAGTTCAGGATGCTTTTATTGTGGGTGTAAACTGTGCCAGATGTAATGAGGCACGGTTTTATAAAAACAACCTTCTCCCTTGCCTTACTGAGGAAAATGTCCAGATCAAGTTGTGGCATAAACAGGGGCGGCCATTAGCTCAGGTGGTAGAGCGGGCTTTCATAGAAATCCACTGCTGTTGATGTACACTAATGAGCCACAGTATGATGCACAAAGGTAATAGAGGGTATTACAACTTCAAAACAAAGAAAAATAAGAGCAGATAGAGTAGGGGCAGCCTCAGGAAAACTGACAAATGAGTATTATTTCTTTGGAAAACTTTAGTTTTTAGTTAGTAGTGGTGTTCCAAAGTTGCCATTTTTTCGGTTTAGTCTCCTGTTAGTATACAAAATGATAAATGTCCTTTACCTTTTGGTATTTATCACAAAAATGCCACTGTGTGTACAGTTGATCTGTAGTGTGAAATTATGACACAGCATTGTAATGCGTACAATAATCAGCAGGTGGCAGCAGTTTCCACATCTTGTGTCTGAGAGGGCGAGGGAGGTCGGGAGGAGCTTGGCTGGCACGGCTCCTGGCATAGACGAGACACTTCTAATCTGCTTTCGTTGTTTGAACCTCTATTGCCCTACTTCACCTCGGGTCAAAATAGAGCAGCGCGATGTGAAAAATTAACTAATTGACATTTCTCCCCCTGACCACTCAAACCCACACCAAACCACTCTGTTCCACCACAGTTCCTCCTCTCTTTTTTATGTGTCTTGTCGCCCTTTTCCTGAATAGGTAGTTTCCGTAAATGACTTGATATTTATCTTGTGAACGCACCTGGAAACATCTTTTAGAAATTGTCCAAATATTATCATAATTCTATTGCAATTGTTTGAATTATGATATGTTGGCTATGTTTAATGTAATTTTGCATCCGTTTGAGCTTCAGTCCAGTGTGATTTTTGAAAAATGTGAGTATAAAGAGAGGAAGAGGGGATGAGTAGGGGGGAAAGTGATGCGCCTGTGATGCGGTGGAGTGGGCACACATTTTTTCTTTTAGCTAAATGATGTGGCGTAGATGAATTGTCCTTCAGCACAGCAATTTATCATCAGCTGCTTGTCTTTAAACATTAAATTAAATCTAATCTTACATCACCAGACATCTTACTCATCAATTTTACAGTGGTTTGGAGAGAATCTTTCAGAATAATTAGGAGAGCTAAACTTTGGAAACTCCACAGAAAGCCATTCACTGGCATTTAAAATGACTCCTCTGGGAAATGACATCTGTGATTACTTTCATGTTCAAGAACGACCAAATTCACCACAGTGAACCGATGTCTTGAGGTAAAAATGGTAATGGCATCTTGGAGCTTATATAGCAACATTACTAGCATTTTAAGTTGTATAACTCAATAGGAATCAATGGAAATGCAGGACCATGAAACTGTTTTAGTGTGGATTTAAAGATTCCCACAGCTTAGGCCACACACAGAGTCCTTGCTGCTCCGCCTGTGCAGCACATTATTATTGGACATTATACCTGTAATCTCAGGGTAAATATCAGAGCACTCCAAACCACAGAGCAGCTAAACAGAATCAGCTGTGGCTGAAGAATAAAATGTCCTTATCCCTTCAGGAAGATGAAGTGGGCAGATCTCTACTTCACATTCTCCTCCAGTGTTTTTTTCCCCCTCCAGGCCTTCATTTTCTCGATCACATATCGACCATAACCTATAATGAGAAAGAAAGATTTATGGGTTTGATCAGTATTTTTTTTGCCCCACTGACATTCAACTGTGGTTATTTGCACAGGAATTCATTAAGCAGACATGGGAAATTTATGAGAAGTAGACATGTTCATCCTTGGAGCCATCTTCCTGGTCATGGCTTCTTGGACTGTTTAATAATGCGTGCAGGGTGGTCTCTGTGAGGGCTGGTGTGGTTTCTGTGCACATCTGTAAATGTCATCCCCTCGCTTCCTTCTGCAGGACCGTCTGTTCTTTGTGATGGAGTTTGTGAACGGTGGCGATCTCATGTTTCACATCCAGAAGTCCAGGAAGTTCGAAGAGCCGAGGGCACGTTTCTACACAGCAGAGATCACCTCCGCACTCATGTTCCTGCACGCCAAAGGCATCCTTTACAGGTCAGGAAACACAATTAACGTATATATACGTATAACGTATATATAATTTATATATTATATATTATATATATATTTTATATTATATATTATATATTACATATACAGATATATACATACTCTCCCATGGTAATCAATTATGACAATTTATAATTTTAGCTAATAGTCTAGTAAAAGTCTCCATCTTAACTAGATGTTGTTATTGAGACATCATGATCTGTCACATCCAGCACATCCCATCCGATTTTAACGAATGAAAATGGGGGAACGTGGAACTTTTTAAGAAAAGTTGTGATGGATGAATGTCATGATGGATTGCTTGTTGAATAAAAACACCACTCCACACGCATCATTAATCTCAGTTTACAAGACATGGGGGAAAAGAATGTATAATTTTTTACTTTGTATAAAAAATAACCCCACATGATATCGTCCAGGTTATATTGGTTTGGGTTTGCGGATGGCAGATTTATTGCAGAAAATTTGTCCTCCAAATTTGTGGCATGAAAAACCCGGACAGTCTAACTAAAAGGACACTCTGAAGTTGCATCATGGATATTTTAGTATCCACCATTTTTGGATCCATTAGCCCTTGGCACTAAATTCCGTAATCTGTCTCGTGCAGATCGTCTAACTTTGCTGGCATACTATTTTAAGATGGATGTGTTTCACCTAATGAGAATTAAATTCTACAATAAAATTCCAAGAAACCTTTGTAGCACAGTGTGTTGCAGCCAAACACCTGCACTGTGCATACAAATGGTAATTTTGATGCTCAATCTCAGCTATATTTTCATTTTTATCAGGGCTCGCTGACGTCCAAACATATCATAGTGAGCACAGTGTAACAGCAGATTACCATAGTGTGCACGCTACAACAGCATGGGTACAATTTTCATCTTGTGTGTACTACCTTTTAATAATACAATTGTATACTGTAACACGTTAATGCTTCTTTTCCAGCATCAGATATGTAAGTCTAATCTTTAAGGCCTTTTTAGGATGCTGTTGGCTAACTGCAGGAAATACACTGTCTCCCTGCCAGTACATGATGATAAGGAGGGGGGCATCATGTGAACTAAATCCTGAAGTTATATTTAGTGGTCTGTGTGTTCCTCGTCAGCCTGCACCACATAGCATGACTGCTAGCTTAAGAGGCCACATGCAGTTTGCATGCTAAAACCAGAATAGCAAGTCTAATAGCAGTTTGCACATCAGGCCAGTGTTATAAAACAGAGCTCGTGCTGCCTCCTTAAAAATAAAATTATAGCCTCAGTAACTGTGTTGTGTAATACGAGTGTCTCCTTGTGAATTGACTTGTTATCTCTGTGTGGCTCTATTAGCCTCAGGCGAAGTCGTGCTTTGCAGCATCTCAGTTTATGCCATCATGTTTCCTGAAGTTTTTCATGTCTTAAAGTACAGTACATGTAGTTTTGTGATGAAGGTACTTCCATTGAGTGCTTCACCAAATGATGTTTCATTATTAAAACGTCTGCTGGTTACTTTCACAAATAATGGATGAAAGGTCCAGTGTGTAGGATTTAGGGGCATCTGGTGGTGAGGCTGCAGATTGCAACCAACTGAATACCCCACCTTGTACCCTCCCATATGGTGGCTGCTAAAGATGTGAACGGCCCTCTCTAGAGCAAGTGTTTTGTTTGTCCATTCTATTGATATGATGGACTACATGGAAGAGGACCCACTCCTTCTATAGGTATGAAAGTGTCATTCTAAGGTAGCAAAAACACCACAACGTTAAGTTTCCCTTAAATCCCACATACTGGGTATTTAATCATAGAGTCTATAAATGTGTGAAAAAAAATGTGAAAAAGGCTCATCAGAATTTCCAGATCGTCTTCAGATTGCTGCTTTTTTCCAGCCAACAGTCCAAACACCAAAGACTGTTCATTTACTGTCATAAATGACAAAAACAAGCAGCACGCCCTCACATTTAAGATGTTGAGCCAGCAACTGTTTGACATTTTTGCATGAAATATGACTGAAACAATTAATTCATGGAAGTTTTCTTTTAATTAACTAATCTGCTCATTGAATGATCATTGCAGCTCTACTGACATTTGAAGTCTTCATTTCAAACAGCTTGAACAAATACTTGCTGACTTTTCCAATTTTAGTGTGGCAAGTCAATTAAACAAGTCTGCAACACTTCCTTTGTGAGGCTTATAGAGATTATTGCCTAATTTCTGCCCCCAACGCTATATTACAGTACAAAACATGCTAGAAGGGAGCAAAATATTAAATAAGAATGGATTTTGAAAATGTAATGGCATCTTTTGAGTGCTTTAATAATCTCTTGTAACTTTCTTTGTTTATCATCTCTTTGTATGAATTTCAGAAGGCCGTTTGTCCAGATGTGTGCTGACACTAACCACAAAAAGGGAAAAAAAAAGTAGTCAGTGCGTCACAGTGTTTGTCAGTACTTCCTCTTCTCTTCATTGGAAATTTTCATGTTGCTGAAACCCTGTCTCTGAGCCAGCTACATGTTTTAACAGTGTGATAAAGTTCAGCAGCTAGATGTTGTCATAGTTCCAGGTGTGTTCGCTGTCACTGTGGAGACCTCTCTGCCCGACTGACCCACTTCCCATAGAAAGAGATTCAGAGACTAAGTCAGACTCTTTTTTCCAGCACGGTAATGTGGGTGGATGAGGGAGTATGATGGGCACCGGTTGCAGACGGTTATTTGCATAGCGATGGTTGGTCCTGTGTAGCTCATTGATGAGAGCATGGTAGTAAAAAGGCCAGGGATAGGGATTCATTTCTGACTGGGCAAATTGATACCAAAATGTATAGTGGCCTCCATTTAATTGTTCACTAAGCCCTTACATGCTCTAAAACTGTGCACTGTACGGCTGAGTGGTCACGATGTGTGTCTTTTGGCCTGCTTGCTCGGCTACGAGCGACAGTCAACATGGGCGTCTGAGTCACTGCTGCACAGTCAGCTTACGATAGAAAAGAGCAAACCAGATAAATCCAACCAAACCACCGTTGCCTTACCAGCAGTCGGTCTTCCTCATTCACAATCAGAATTTCTGTGTTCCTGTATTTGTCATCCTGTTGGAGGAAATCACTGAACATCCTTTTTCGATTTTATTCCTTCAAAGAAAAATCTGTTGCTTTGCTGTATGGTTGAGACATTTTATTTTATCTTATTAGAGGGACAGTTCACCCCAAAATCGAAGTGTGTCCCCATACCTTTCGTGCAGTTGATCCATTTTAATTGTTTCGGTGTGAGTCGCCAAGTTTTGGAGATATCAGCTGTCTGCCGTTCGAATACATTGAACTGCATGGCACTCAGCCGGTTACTCAAGATAATCTACAGACTTGGTGTGAGCAGTTTAATGTCAGAACTATTGTCTGTCTATTGAACTACAACCGGCAGCTGCATCACCATGCAGAAGACTGTCTGCATCTACTCATGGACGAGGGGGTAGCTAACGTCACAGCTCAGCCGAAGACGATACCGTTGACATTTACTTCCTGCTCAGTTTTGACCATCAGCATCTTGTCCATGAGCAAAAATGCATGCTTTTCAGCTTGTAGCTTGAAAAAATAGTTCTTATTTGTACATCTCATTCAAATCTGATTCACTGTGCTGTATGAATGTGCTACGCAACACAAACAGTAGTTCAAGTTTTGGTTCTCCTTGGAGCCAAATAAATATTGACATCAAGGCACTTTTTTCCTCTTGGCAACTGAAGTGGCCATCTGAAATGTCTTGAGTCTGACTTTTCCTGGCTGCCATTTAATGGTCAGAAAGTTGTCTGTCCTCAGAAGACCTTTTCTTTTTTTCTCACCACAAATTTCTACCTCTGTCAGCTTTAAGGAGAAACAACACCAACAGGGTGTGACAGAAGACTGAACTTGTCATTTTAGCAGGAACGGTTGGCTACAATTTGATTTGGGTGGCTGATTGGATTCCAGCCATTTACTATTTTCCATTTATCTCATTTTCCATTTCTTTCTCTGTTTGTCTTCCCTTCAGGGATCTAAAATTGGACAACGTTCTTCTTGACAAAGACGGCCACTGTAAGCTGGCAGACTTTGGCATGTGCAAAGAGGGCATATTTGAAGGCGCAGCCACAGGAACTTTCTGTGGAACCCCGGATTACATTGCTCCAGAGGTCAGTTTCTACACTTGTGGCAAAAAAAACATACAGTTTAAGAATCATGACTATTAATAATAACAAACATTTGGATCCCGTAAGTCAAGTCAAATTTGTATTATTTATTTCCAGAAGACATTAAACTTGTTGATAAAAGTCTTAATCAATAATAATCTGTATTATTTCTGTAGCGGACAACAGAAGTTGCTAAGGAGTGAGACATCTAGTGTCTTTATGATCTCTGTTGAGATTGGCACATGCACAGTACCGATCAGACAGCTGACAAGGCTCACACCACACCAAAACAACAGACAGTGCATACTTTTTAAATATATTTTTCTTCAGCGCAAACTGAACCATGGAAGGCCAGCGTGCCTGTGAGGTCAGCTTTTGAATGGTGCTGTTGACTTGTCAAACCCTGATCCCCTCATCCCTTTACAGGCGTGCTAGGTTTTCATAAAGAGGAATTAAGATGCTTCCTCATGACTGAAAGATTTTCTTTTTCTCTGACCTCTGACATAGACGGATTTAAAGATATTAACAAGCCGGCAGCTTTGGCTTCAACGCACGTCATAGCATCGCACCTGAAGAGGAGAGTAAATTAGGCCATAAATACCTGTTACTACTGCAGGATTATTTGAACCGGGATTAAAACCCAATTGCACACAAAAGCTGGATATAGGCGGGTGTTAGTGGGTTTTTGGGCCAGCTTGAAAGGGGTATAGCTAATTCCAGTAAATTAATGAAGGGAGTTGCAGCAGTCCAGGCCGGATATTAAGATGAGGATGACTTTATCGTCACCTTGGAAAAAGAGAAACAGCCTGCTTTTGGCAATGGTACGACATTGGGGAAAAATAGCTTTTCCTGCTACATTAATTTACTTATTAAACATTAGGCGAAATCAAACATCACACCCAGGTTTCTGCCATGGAGTTTGACTTGTGCGGACTGGTTGCCATGACTGTTGTTAATCACTTTGATGAGTCAGGGGGGGGCAAAATAGGACATCTTCAGATTTGCCTTTATTCAGCTGTTGTCAAACACTTTCTGTCCTCCAGGCAGTCTGTGAAACTGACTAGACTGGACTGGTTGTTTGGTTTTAGGGTGAAATAAAGCTGTGTGTCATCAGTGCAACAATGGAAGGAAATGTATTATTTTACAGAAGAGAAATGTGTGTATAGAGAAAAGAATGGGACCTAGGATGTTGTATTTTGTGGGAGTAGCTGGGGGAATGTGGGAAAAACTAAATGTGCTGTTTTACATATTTAAGTTTTTTATATTACAGAAAAAGCATGAATTCATCCATATTTAGCTTCCAGCAGCCCAGGTCTTTTGAGTTCATATGATGCAGTTCCCAGTCCCAACCCCTTCCCATCACACCACCTCACTGAAAACACACACTGCGGTCACTGCCCGTCACTCCAAACTCCCTCCTGACTAACTGGAAGGCAGTGTACCTGTGAGGTCAGCTTCTGAATGGTGCTGTTGACTTGTCAAGCCTTGATCCCCTCATCCCTTTACAGGCGTGCTGGGTTTTCATAATGAGGGATTAAGATGTTCCCTCATGTTTGAGAGATTTTTTTTTTCTCTGACCAAGACTGTGTGAAAGACTATGAAAGACTTCTTTGCTGTCCTCAACATTTGCTCCTCAGTGTAGCTTCACTAATCCAACACAGTTTGCTGTTGCGACTCTCTAATGCTCTCTGTGCTGCTCTTTCAATGGTATGCTGCCTTTGACATGTTTCCACAGATCCTGCAGGAGATGCTGTATGGGCCCTCTGTTGATTGGTGGGCTCTTGGGGTGCTGTTGTACGAGATGCTGTCGGGACACGCCCCCTTTGAGGCCGAAAATGAAGATGACCTCTTTGAGTCCATCCTCAATGAAGAGATTGTTTATGCATCTTGGCTCAGCACAGAGGCTGTGAACATACTCAAAGCTGTGAGTGTATTCATTTTTGTGTTTTGTACAGTAAATTATTCATCAACTGTAAAGATGATTTTCTCTGTCACATTCATCAATTGGAGGAAATGGTTCTGAATCAATATTTAAACAGTGATAGAGGAAATCAGTGTCTTCCTGGATTTGTGACCAATGGAAAAGCCAATGAGGCCAATTCCCTGCATTCCTGGACAGCATACCATGCGTCTGCTGTGTGATATATTAACAGGCCAAACGCGAACACCTTTGCACTGGATTTCCATGATCAGGGTTTGTTATTTGTTGTCCTTTTAGACTGACGCTTTCTGACTGCAGAGTGACTGGCAGCCCTCTGGAGCTCTGCAAACCAGCTGTTTGGCCTCTTACATAACTATATTAAGGCATGGTCCACTGCCCAGCCATAGCACACACGCTATAAATACGACAACTCCTCCCTCCATTCCTCCACTCTCTGTACCCTGCGCACCTCCTCTTGTCCTTGTTATTATGCCAACATGCTTGAGGAAGCACTGGACCAATCTCCCCTCATGGTCCGTGTCACATGTTACGTAAAGAGGCATATCGGTGTGAGTGGATTTGAACGTGGCTGCACTATTTATATTGAAGGTTGATCCACTGCAAGGATCTCCTTGTTGTTGTGAGCATGTTCACTGTTCTGTGGTCAGGTTGTTCTGGGTTCTGTGTGGGTTTAACCTATAGAGTTGAGATCGGTGTTGGGTTTGTTAAGAATTATTATATTAATTAAATATCACAAAATTATAACTGAGGGTCATTTGGGTTTTTTGAGCACATACACTCCTTAGACTTGATAGTGATAATCAAATGAAGCTTTTTATTAGGGCCGAACCATTTTTTTTTTTATTATTGTCGTTTTCCGATTAATTGATTTGATAATTTAATCAATAAAGTATCAGGAAAATGTACATAACGTCTCTCAGAGCCCTAGGTGACCTCCTTCTTTTGCCCGACGGACACTCCCAAACCCAAAGATGTTCAATTTAGATTGATATAAACAATTAACCCATAACCTTGCAGAAGTGTAAACCAGCAAACATGTGATATAGTTATATAGGTGACTCTTTAATTAATCGATGCAATGAAACAACCAAAGTTTTCAGCAGTAGTATTCCTTCCCCTTTATATAAAAAATATCTATATGATCTATTTTATTGAAGGACAGATGCAGGCTCGTTTGTTGGCTGAGTTAGCCACACTGCTAGCTGTCCAGACAGGGAGCTTGAAATATTATTATAAATAGGGATGGGTTGGTGCTAGCTGGTTAGCATGCTAAGTAAGTTAGTAGACATCTCTACAACACTCTAGGTTGATGTCTTTGATACAGCCTCAAAATTCTCATTTGTTCACATTCTCTTGATTATTTTACTTCATTTTTTGAATTATTTAAACTCAAATTCTTACATAATACACCTTTAAACATTTAAACATTTTCCCTTTCCATTTTCCATGCATTTCTTCCACCAATCCCCTCCTGCCCTTGCCTTTAAAGTCCATTAGATAAAAGTTCAGCAAAAATGACCTTGGTTCCTCATTAGAAAATGAGGCAGAAAAGGACTTGTAGATAAAATACATTTCTACCACCGTCTATTGTTTTACTGGACTTAAACATGCAGATATAATGATTGCATTGATGGTAAAAATGAGAAAAGGTGAAAGAGCAAAAGTTGTATTCCTTTCTGATAGCTTCATATCTTATTCTGCTGGTGTCGTTGATAACGGCTTCTTAGAGCACTAATGCTGACACGGCAGGTCTGGTGCTGAGGAGGGCACAGCTTAGTTGCAGCCATGGAAAGATGGCATCAACTTCAGTGGAATAGTTTCTCCTAAGGTTTCTGCTCTGTAAGCTCCTGAACTGATTGACCCCCTTTGGTCTGTCTAACTCGTAGTTATTTCCACTTCAAGGGCCATACTGGTGTACTGGTGTGGTTTTTTTAATATGCCCCCTCCCATTAGTTAGAAATCACATCATCAAATCCCTGTGAGTAAGCTGCATAAGCATTAAACTGTAGTGCATTAAACTTTTTGCGCTGTCTTGATGTTTACAGCGATGCTGACGTCAAGCTGGATTCAGGTCTCAGCAAGTTTTTCAGGACTATTGCTCAACACTGTGTGAGGCATGTGTGATTTGTAGGTTAAATGACTGAACTATGCAAAACCAAAAGCTGAACTTTTGTTCATCTGCCCTTTAGTGCTTTGTTTGTCTTTCTAATCTACTTTCGCTTTCTCTGAGGACTTGAGTGTTGTTTAGGCCTCTGGTTGTTCATTGTGATTGGAGCTCATATAGTAAGACATATTCATCTTTCGAAAGTCCTCGGGTAAATCTGGACACCGTCACCATGGACACTGAGGCTCGTTAGTTTTGTTGAGGCCTGGTCTAAATGTCACAGCTGGCCCTGAGGTGTGCACAAACTCCACAGCCAAGACACAGCTGTCCAAAACACATCTGTTTTTTTTTTCAGTTTCTTCCCAGAGGCAAGTTTAAAACAAAGCTTTTCAATTTAAAGTTTGTTTAGTTTGGGCCTCTCCCTCTGGCCTCCGTCACCTTCCACTACTTTTGTGGCAGAGACACACTTGGAGGTCATCAGGTGATCCACTGCTCTATTGTTTTATTGTGCACAACAGCAAGCAGGAAGTGGAGACACCTTAGTTGCACTATTGCTGAACTTAGCTGAACTCTTACCGACTGAAACATCATTGGAGGTGCTAGACACAATCTAGGGTGTGTTCTTTTATGAGTTTGGAGGCGGGGATTGACTGGATGCGGTCCTGGCGTTACTCCAAAAAATATCTGGTCTGATCTAGTTTATAAACATGCACTGCATTTCCCCCACACAGAAAATAATCATCCTATCTTGTGTTATCTTACAATTGTATCCATAATTTACTAGGGAGGAATTCTGAGCTGACACAATGTTTAACAAAACAATTTGGCTGATTGCTGATGCCAGTTCCCAATTATTCCCCCTATTTGTACAAAGAAGTCCTCATTTGTTTTAAAGTCATTTGGTCCGAATAAAACTTTATTTTCAAAGAGCACATACTCCATCATACAAATGTGTGTGGTACAACCTTTAATTAAACTTTCTTTCACACGATTGAAAAGAAAAGACTGCTTCAAAAGCCTTTTACAACTTTTACTACTCTTACAACTACGTTTATGATTTCTACAGTTTTCGTATTGATTTTAAAAGTCTTTTATTGGTTTATAAGGCACCACATGGCCTATTCACCGGACTGCATCTCACAGAGAGGGCCGCTCAGATCCTCCTGCTCTTCTCTTTTAGCTGTTCCACAAAGCCGAACAAAACATCGACTCCTCTCTTTTAGCTGTGAGAGCTGAACAAAAACAAGCTGCTTTCAGCCAGCACACTCTGAACTGTCCCAACAGCTTTTGGGCGGATCTGAGAGGAGCTGGAAATATTGATACTTTTAAACATAAACTAAAAACCCATCTTTTTAGTTTGGCTTTTTGTAGTGTTTTTTAATTAAGCGTTAACTTTTTTTTTTTTTTACAATCATATTATTATTATTGTTGTTATTTCTATTGTTTGTATACTCTTTTATTTTTATAATTTATTTTTCAAACTACCCATATTTTATTGTTGTCTTGGCATGAGTCTCAAAATCAATTTTGGTTTTCACACTATCCCATGTTTTTTTCAGTCCCTTGTAAAGCATTTGGATTTGCATTTTAGATTTGTTTGAAAGGGGCTGTATAAATAAAATTTTATTGATTCATTATGTATTCTTACATGTCTACAAATCCATCCATTGTTTGTCTTTGACAGTTCTTGACCAAAAACCCGGCCCGGCGGTTGGGCTGTGTGGCCTCAGAGGGCGGAGAGAGCGCCGTGACCAGCCACGCCTTCTTCAATGGCATCGACTGGGAGAAGCTGAATCGTAGAGAAATTGAGCCACCTTTCAAGCCAAGGATCGTAAGTAACATGACATGAAATTGATGGCACGATAGTGTGTGAAGAATTGATGATACAGATGCTCAACAGTTCTTCATTATCCACCTCCAGAAAGCGCCAGAGGACGTCAACAACTTCGACCCAGATTTCACACAGGAAGAGCCGAACCTCACGCCCATTGATGACCCAATGATCCCATCCATCAACCAGGAGGAGTTTTGTAACTTCTCCTTCACCTCTCCTGAACTGCTGGAGGGTTAAGAGTCTCCTCATTGATCCACCAGTCACTCTCCGCAGTGTCTATGGTTCTGTTTAAAGATGGTACCCAGTGGTACGCACAGAATGAGGCTGTCACATTCCCCAGAGACATGAAGGTGCAAAGTGCCGTGGAGTCAACCAAACACATGCTCGACAAGAAGCGGGGCTGATGAACTCTCAAGCACTCCTGTAAAAATGACTTTTGCGGCCTGATTTTGACACATTCTTTTAAGTGTCTGTTTGGAAATGTTGTATATGACTTGTTGACGCGTTAACAATGACAGAATTTTTACTGTACATTTTTACTGTTCTCCTGAAGATGGATGATTTTTTTTCCAGTTCATTCAAATGTAAAAAAAAACAAAAACAAAAAAAAGCACTTTTTGGAGTATAAGGACATGGTCTGTATTTAATTTTTTGCTCTGGCACAAGAATCAGTTTTAACCGGCCTGCCAGAAATTCCCAGAAAAGTCAAGCTGCCAGTTAAGAGCCAGGAAGGACTGAGTGAGCGGGTGAAATAGTTTCTCAATGATGTGTTCCTGCTTGAAAAAAACAAATACGCTCAGACCCACCCACTCTGGCTAAATGAGAGCTGAATCCTTCCACTTATGAAATGGTCGGATAAAACTTAAATGAGGCTTGAGAAACAGCAGTATATCCTAGTTAACTTTAAAAAGAATGTCACAAACCTTAAACCTGGAAAGGATGATTTGTCTCGCTCAGATCTTAGGTGATGTGTAGAGAAAACTTGGCATCCATCACAGTGACTCTCTGTGTAATTTGATCAGCCAGGCATGTTGAGGATGATGCAAGATTTCATCAAAGGTGAAAGCACCGTGGTGATTCACGTCGACTGAGAAATCTGTAAAAGTTTGGAGATTTCACCACATGGTTGTCCTTATCAGAAGACTTATAAACGAGTGTGGTGTTTGGCAATTGCCGAAATCAAGCGGCATCGGTCGAGAGTAACAGTAATCACTCAGGCTGCTGCTCTCTTCTTACACACACTGCTTCTCTTTCAACAGGCACGGGGCCTTGAAACCTCCCTGGTTTGTGGGCAGACTGCCTGAGTAATGGGAACTCATGTGGGGGCATTTGCAAACATGGAAATCCGATAAGTTATTGAGTATTCTCCCGGCTGAACACTTAAACCAGGCTCACTGTGAGAATGTAAAATGGAAACAAGGAGGCGGTAGACAGAGAGAGAGAGAGACAGAGAGAGAGAAAGAGAGATCATTAACCCTGCAGTGCACCGACATGTTAGGGCGCCATCAGCACTTCTTCTTGTCATTGCAAACCAGTAGAGAATAAACAGGAAACCACACAGCGTCATTACTGTCGCCTTTGATAGAAGCAGGAAGACATGAGAAGGAAATCGAGCTTTTGAGACACTCCGAAAAGCATGAATACAGCCTGAGTACAGTGCATGCCGTTGGTTCAAGGAATTGAAACTGTTAAAACAACAACAAAGGGTGGGTCAGGGGAATAAGACTTGAATTAAGAGGAACTCCTTGTGCCCCCATGCCGAACCTGCGCAGATACCAACAGCCCCGTCCTCCACAAAATGTAGATGGACTCTTCCTGTTAGCTTGAGGGAGGAAGTCTTCAGGCTCACATCTGTTTATCTCCTAAGCCCCCCATCCTGTGGAGGATTGTGCAACTAAATGCTGTAAAGTGGTGGCTTTATAATATTGAACAGTGCTGCTACAAAACAAATTAGCCAATGTCAGCTAATACTACCGGCAAGCTATTAAAATGTGCTTATCCTGTTAAGTCACAGATTCCCCTTAAACATTAACTCGAGCAGCCCACTAATCTACTTAAAGATATACCAGCAAAGACGGTCGATATGCGCTATACAAAGAATGGGACATTGGATTAGATGACCTTTTGTTTGCCGATTTATGCGCCCCCCCCCCCCCGGCAGCTTTCCTCAGGTGATGTCTGAATGAGAGGAAAGATTTAGGAGCCTTGTCTCCGCTTTCATTACTTTGAGGTACTGATGGCTGCCAGCAGTGTCTCTGCGCTGCTTGATCGAATCAGCGTTTTGACCCTGCCGTCCTTCCCCTTAGACTGATCCCCACAAAAAGTAGCAACAGATAATGTAAGAAAGACTACAAGGACATGACCGAAAGAAATTCTCTGTGGGAATCCTAATTGTTCTCACTTGTTTCGTGCAACAACATGAAATAAGTTCTGTGAGTCAACATACACACTCAGTACCTCAGCCTGTAGTTGTCCCCTCAGATCATCATGGTTCTTATGCTGTCCAGGAATGAGCTACAAGAATTGAAGGAAAAGTTCATCCAAAATAAAGTGCAAAACAGTATTGCAACATTCTCCTAAACAACTGATGTAGATGGGGACCGCTTTTAAAACGTTTAAGAAACAACTGAAGAGGAACAAACAAAACATAATTTGGCTCCATACAGCTCGTCCAGCATAATCCAAATCTCTGGAAGCCCGAGATGGAGCCATTTTATGTTGTTTTTATTCTTTTTTTTTTTTTTTTTATACATTTTAAAATAAGTTCTAATCTACTTTAGTTGTTTAGGAGCAACTGTGCTGTGAAGATATGTTTCATGGACTGCGAAAAATCATCCATCAGCACATCCAGCAGTTTGGGTGAGCTTATCCTTTTTGACATAGACTCCAATCAGAGGAATGCCTTTATTACAATAACAGTGCAATCTTTCTTGTACATTTCAACATAGTATTACCGCACAGCAGAGTTGCTTCAGGGCGTTTTAATTGAACTTCTGAGACATACGAAACAGTTGTGGCACTCAAATAGTATCCTCACACAATTTGTGGGGGTTTGGAATATTACAATGTCTTAGGTGGCACCACGCACTCACCTTCCCGAGGTGACCAATAGCACAGAAAAGGGTGTGGCCGACAATCATAAAGTTAATCAGAATGACTAAAGAGGTCAACAGCATCTACGACAGAGTAAACATTACAAAATCCTGTAACGCATAATTTCTCAGCTCTCACACTGAATTAAATTCACAATCTATCAGCACAACACAAGACCTGCCTGGTCATGCAATTATTTGTCCTCTCATCAGTTAAGTCTTCAGCTCTGTTGTGCCACCCAAGCAACAGTTCTGGGAACCAAACCTTTGCTTGGTTGCCTTGGCCAGATGTAACAACCATTAAGTGAGAGAATGAGGTATTGTACATCTGATGGAAAGTGAGCTTTGTTGTGATCGTAAAGGGCAGCTGAAAAATAATTTTCCATTCATTTTTCTTTTCCAAAGCAAGAGCTGAATCATAGACCGCACAAATGGCTGCCAAACATGAGGAGACTGGGCAGAAATCTGAAAACCAACTCAGGAAAAAATAATTAAAACTTTAAGCCATTTAGTGTTAGGAGGATTCCAGTTAGTGCGAGGAGGATTCCAGTTGGTGCGAGGAGGTTTCCAGCTGAAATCACTCAAAAACAGACATTAATCTTATCCATGAGTGTCATGTTCCAAAGCTTTGTTAAAAAAACTGTTTGGGTTTTGCCACACTGATTTGCACACAAGGTATATGGGCACTACTGGTTGTCCCCTGCGCCCTTATGTACCCCGGGAGTAGTGCTGAAATGTAAAGTGCATTTACTTTACTTTAAATTTACTTTTTCTTATTGGAAATATAGTTAACACGTAAATATCATAAAATGAAAAAAAATGGCTCTGATGCAGCATGTAATCTGCAAAATAGTCACTTAAGTAATCAAATACCTCTAGTGAGTAAACATTACAATATCCGCCCCTAAAATGTAGAGCAGCGGAAGCAGAAAGTAGCAGAAAATGAAAAATACTCAAGTACAGTACTCGAGTAAATATACTTAGTTACATTCCATCATTGTATTTTACACTGTGGTGTTGCTACTTTTACCTCAGCAAGATCTAAAAACGTCTACGACCAGTGACTCGCACATTTTAAAACAAGGCTTTTAACAGCAAAACATCATAACACTAGCAAGACGTCTCAACACACAGTAAGGCTGTGTACAGTATAAAGTACACGGAAGAAACGGGATTGCAGCATTATTGTTGATCCAAAACTGACACAAAGAGGCCTCTAATCTGTGTCATCGTCGTCTAATGTGTGTTTTGGTGTCACAGACTTGCAGCTGAATGGCCTGAACACGGTGACTTCCGTCGCAGATTACATTTGATTTTGCGTTAAGTTATCAGGTTTCCTGTGCGCGTCCCCGCAGGAGAAAGCATGTGACTGCTCGGCCCCGCGGAGTCAGAGAGGGGGGAGTTCTCCCGTGCCTCCGGTGCAACATTGTCTCGACAAGTAGCTAACCTCTCTCTCCAGCGTGGCACTATCTTTGACCGAGAGTAGACGAGTGGGCTGTTCATTTAACTGAGGAAAAGCTCGACTTCTTTGACGAAATATACACCGTGAGAACTCGTATGCAACCCGCCTGAGGATTTACGGATCTATCTCAGAGAAAAATCGTTGGATTTTGGTTCATTTCTCGACGGGCCCGGATACAGCTTGATACCCATAGAGAGACTCAACTCAGGTCCTTTCGTCCTGACATGGACACAGGAATTGCACCAGAAAAGAAAAGGTAACGTCAGTGCTAGCTTGTGCTTCGGAGCAGACTTGTGTTGTTTCAGAGCTAACGTTATATCAACAACTTCGGTCTTCTGTTGGGCTTTGGTTGTGACTTTAAGTAGGACATTATGGGCTTTGTTTCAAGGTTAATTGCTAGTGTGTCGTGTTAGTTCGACAAAATGCGTTTGCTAGCGAGGCTACTGTCGTTAGCCAGCGGCTAACATATCTAGCTAGCTGGCATAGACCGAGAGCTGTCGACGTCAAACTGTAGAAATCAACATACTATCGATGACTCGTACACACAGGTGGGTTATTGTAGGGGAATATTGATTGTTGACTGTTTACCTTTATTTTATTTTCAAACAAATTATGTCCTCTACTAACGTTACTACATTTTTGTTTGCGATCAATGTTGAGACCCCAGAGATGCAACATTAGCTTTATTTACATGTGTTTTGAATGTGACAGCCAGTTATACATCCTCTCTATAGTACGTCACATGTGGTGCACTGTTTGAGTGTAATGTGGTGTGTTGTACCAACCTTGGCAGTGTCCATGTAAGCAAGAGGTCTCTGATTAAATATTCAGGGTTTAGTGAAGGTGTCCTCGGTTTGAATTTCTCTTTCTAATTTTCTGGTCTGGTTTCACAATTTATGGTGGAAAGAGTTTGATTTGGGAAGTAATGATCTGATTTAACTTTATATAGCTTTTAAATTATGTGGAAAGTTGTCAGTAGCTTTCAGTTTAAAATGACAAGAATACTACAATAATGACCTCCACCGCCTCAGGGGTTTAACTTCACACATTAGCAAAGTGTCAAAAATATTCTGTTGGTGGCTACTGTTTTTGCCGAAACCAGAAACCCTATTTGCTAACCAAGCATAATATGGAGGTCTGTTTATCCCAAACAAAAAACAGTGAAAGTGATGCCACATCCGGCAGGGTGCAGATCAGCAGCTGGTTTCATTGTCTGGCCAATTTGTTAACAAATTCAACAGTCAAATCTGAGTTGGTGTCATAGTTGTCTCTTGTTTTTTCTGTATTTTTATTATATAAGAATGTTCAATGGACTTGAATGTAAATAATTGTATGGAAGATCATTAAGGTAATATTGCAATAAAGTATCAAAAATATATTTAAGTTCAACAGGTAATTAAATATCACAGCTGAAATAATTTTCATAGTTTATTAGCTTATTATTTTGAAATACATGCAGTGTTTAGAAAATAACATTATGTCTATAAAAAGTTACCAGACCAACAAGGAATAACCCAGAATACTCCTGTTACAATCATTTTAAACACAGATGTAACCGATAAATTAGGACCATATATAAGTTGTTATAAGCTAAATGAGTTTAATGATAAACAGATTTTCACAGATGAGATTTATTTATTTCGTCTGACTAATAACTGAGTAATTTGAATCGTATAGACTAGTTGTTATTAATTAAAACTATAAATCAAGTCTGACAAAGACTTTTTATTGAGTGTAATGTGTCGTTTGAGCAAGTCAGAGGGAAGCACAGTAATTACTATGGACTGTAAAATGGCCGATTTACCTGTGCACTCCCAGACTCTGCATCCAGTAGATTAGTGATCTGGGCCTCTCTGTCTTTGACAGGTGTACTAGATATGCAGACAGGTGAATAGCTTCCCTTTCCAAATATAGTCCTGAGATTAAAAGAAAAACAAAGTTGATAAAAGTGATTAAGTAGGCAGCAGAGTAAAATGGGAGACTTTGTGATTCAACTTTCAGCTGATGGTAAATTTGCGATGACAAAATTCTTCCTCAGAGGAAAATAATAAAAGCTGGAAAGTGGAATATACAGGCAGTCTGTTGTAAAAGAGTCTTAATGGCTCATGAGAAATCTGCATAGCTTATGCAGAGGATATGCTTTGTACTATGGTTTTCCTGTATATCTGAACTGATTTGCATTTTAGAATTAATTCATAATAGCATTGGAAGGTCCCCTAAAAGTTAGCCCATGTAATAACAGCTCATAATGGGAAAATAGTGTCTTTAAAACATCGTTAGCACATCAATGCTGCTATTTGTTCATAAAGATTCAATTATTTATCATGCTGTTGTTAAAATCTTGTTGGTGTTGGTTACTTGTGCCAAAATTGTTGGGTGGCATTGATTAACTCGGTAGACTAGGTAAATAGTTAGCCTATAGTTCACATCTTTTCCCGCAAGCAATTGCCCCAGTTACACAGTGTTGTTATAGGCTTTACTCAGTCTCTGCCAACATGAAATTTGGCACTTTGTATAAGCCTAGATAGAGGGTTAACATCCTGTTGAGATTCAGTAGATTTGTGATCAGTGTGATCTCAGAAAAAGCTCAAGAGATGCAGTCTAGTTTGATGCAGTTTAGTCTGGTCCCTGTGAGGTGCCTTGTTATTATTTTTGTCTCATCTCTTAATCACCAGGGCTTGACGTCAATAGGAGTGGCCAAATGTGTGTAGCAATCCACTGCCTTGCAATTTGCAGGTTGCCCTGGGACATTCAAGTACAATTGCCACTTGTGTGTGGGCTAGTTTGAACTTGAAGAATGAATTGGGCTACATGTTGGTAGAGGGCATAGTTTTTTTTGTGTGGACACATTTTTCTCGTTTCATGTTTTGTGATGGGGCACATAAACACTGAGGGCTTGCTTTTATCAGACTTTTATCAGTTACTTACTGCTTTTGGGAGTGAAATGCATACAAGTTCTGAGGAAAACCAGCAGTTTGGGTTTTGTATGCTGTGATTGCTAGTGCTTGTTGATATGAAGGAAGCTTGTTTATCACTGGAAGGTACAATTTCTAAAGTAAACCATATCCGAGAGCAGTGTCTAGGGTTTTGTTGTTCTGCAAGATTTCAAATCTCACTTGTGTCTATGTAATGAAGCATCTTTTTATACCATCTTCATTGACAAATACTGCAGTGCCTTAATGGCTATGGCAGACTGACACATGAGCAATGCAAGGAAGGAAGTATGAAAACAATACCTCCAGACATCATGGCTACAACATGGTTAAAGAATGTGCTTGAATAGATTTGCGAATGCTGATCAGTAGTGGAATTCTTAAATTACTACAGCCTACTTTGTCCAGAAGTTAAGGTCTGCTGAAACCAAAATGTTCCAATATAACACATTTCAGTAAAACATATTTAGTCTTTGCGTCAGACTCATTGTCCATATCTAAATTTGCATTCATATTGTGACTTTCTTTCAAAGTTTTGAGTTCATAGACTATATCAGGTCTGTTAACGAAAACTGAATACAAAATTGCCACAAAGAACTGCTAAAGTAATAAAGACAAAGCCATAGCAGCTGCCTTGACAGGCGAAAGATTGGTGGTTTAGATTGGTTAAAGGTCCAGTGTATAGGATATAGGGTTAGAAATTGAGTCAGGGCTCCAGACTAACATTTAATTCAAAGTATTTTTACATCCAGACTGTACTTGGCTAAAGGGCTGTAAATGTGTTTTTTTGTCACATTAAACTGCAGATCACTGTTTATTGCATCATGTTCCTCTTTGCTGAAACACTCAGTCCTGCAGTGCATTTAGCTGTTTGTGTTTGTGTGAAGTGTAATATCTAAACATAAGAAGAAAAAAAACCCTTATCCCAGGCTCGTTGTAACTGGAAAACAAACTGAAAGCTTTTTTGGCTGCGGTATACCGATTCCTTGTTAAATATGATCTGTAGTCAAAGCCAGAACAGTCTTCAACTTTTATCAATGTCTACTGTTTTAGTGAACCCTTCTAGTAGTGTCATTCAAAATACAGTTCACACCCACAAACAAAGGAAGTAAAGTGCTTGATCTGCTGGAGTTGGATTTGTGCAATCTATATTGGGTGAGTCAAACAAGCCAAACTCCCAACTGAGATGCTCTTCTTTTCTTTCTTTCTTAAAAAAATGAAAATAAAAAATGTAAGTGCATAAGTTAGACTTGATGTATGTTCATGGGCCAAATGTTGTCAGTGGAAGTAGTCTTTCTCGGGAGTGTGGCACAGGAGGAGGTCATTTGAATTGTATCAGTTAGTTGAATGATTTATAATGTTGATCATGTTAAGTATATTTGCCAGGACCTTCCAGTGGAGAGGAACAGGCCAGAGTCCCTATTTGAAGTATTGAATTAGAATTGCCCGTAAACTGTCAATTTCAGAATCCCATAAGCCTTCAGTCTTTCAGATGCAACAATGGGTAAATTGTGTTTGGGTATGAACAAAAGGGGATTTTGCTTCATACATATTTAAATTAGGAATCTGATGCAGTGTTACATGTGACAGGCTCCAGTTACTTTCCACTTTGCAGTAATGGCTTTACAACTGATAATTATTACTCCTACACCATCCTCCTCTCTCCAAAAATGAAAAAATTGCCTTTGTGGTTGCATGACAAAAATATTATTGACTCAAGGTACAAGACCCCGGGTTCAATTACTTGCCTTTTCAAAACTACCTCTCAAGATCTTTATCAATGAATAGAATTTGTTCAAGTGGGTTCCTTTGACTAAAGCTTGCACAGTTTACATAATTTAAACAGAGCTGAACAAAAACTACGTACAGTTTTCACCAAGGGGATGGAATTTGAATAGATTGAATTAAATACAGTCAGCAGATATATTCGTTCAGTTTCCAAGAGGTTCCCCGTTTTTTTTCCTTACATTTCTTTTTTTTTTTTTAGATGACCAATGTATTCTTCCTGAACACAAGGAATATCTGACGTCAGTGTCAGTGGAGCGTCGTAAATTTAGGGGAGATCCCTACTATGCTGCTTCCAAAAACGGTATTGCATGTAGCTGCATTTTATGCCAAGGGTTCAGAGTTCTGTGAAAGAGCTTTATTTTCAGTCTTGCTTTGCTTTTCTTCCCATATTGGGTAGAGGATTTAGTTGTGGTGTTTCCCTGGACTAGATTATATAATAGATAAGACAGTGTTTACTGTTAGACTAAACAGGACTGACTGACTGAGTGAGAACATTTCTCTGGTAAAATAGGTCAGCTCTTACTAACAAAATACACAAGCAACTCTCATAAGGTGTGATTTCTATTGTTCACTGTTTGGTTTCATTTTTAATTTCCAATCCGTTTGTTTAGATCTGTGAACAGTTTAAATTATTTTTGCTCACATAATCACACTTGCTCCTATTAGACACCAAAACATGTCCAGTTCAAGCCAGTGAAAGTGCAAGTGTGATTTGTGTTGGCAGTGGAGCATGACAGGCAGTGGACTGCTGGGGATTCATGACCATGTGCATTAATAGTGTTATGTAACGGTGGCCTTTCTGGTCGCCTTTGTTTTAACATCAAGGGACCTTTTTTGTTTTCATTGCATGGTCAACGAAAAAAGCAGTTTTCTTCTCCTGCTGTCGGTTTGAAAAATGTTGGAGGTGGGTCATAATGAAGCTGTAATTTCACTTTTTATAATTAGGTCTGAAAAGCTGTCAATGTAATCTGTTGTCTTTTATGATCTGTATGTTTAGATACGTTGACGATTTCTCTTATGACTCTTGTATCACATAACAACTATAGAGTAGATGTAAGGGTAGCACACAGTGGCTCATACAATACTTTCTGTTGGTCCTGTGTCATCCATTGCCCCATCCCTCTGTGTTCAGCAGATGTGTACTACAGTGGAATATTACAGCTAAATTTCATTTGGATAGGATTTGCATGGAGGCATGTGATACAATAGGGATGAAGCCAATACAGAAGGAACAATTTGTATACAGTCTGCTACTAATCAATCATCTGTCATCCCAGTGGGAACACAGTGTATAGCATGGTTATCTGACATTAGATCATTGTAGGCTTAGCCAGTAGCTTAGCGAGATGACTGTCCCAGTGGGTTCCCAATGTGATCATTTCACACTGTGTTGATGGCTCACCCATGTTACATAAATGTAACTTGGTGGTGTTTGTTGTGTAAATTTGCTGATAGAATACAGAGCTGGTCACATAATAATGCTGTGATCATCTTTCATGATGACCAGATCTTCTGGCTGTGTCTGGTGAAGTTGAGAGAAGATATTGTAAATATTTGTTAATGCTATGTAAATGCCTGTAGCTTGCAGCTGTAATTACAGCCTGGGATGAAACCTGTTTATATTACAGTATGTGTAAACATTGTTGAGAGGAGGAAGATTATTGGTTCACACATCACCATGTACCGCAGTTACACATAATTTGTATCAGATCCATCAAAGGGGGATAAGGAAAACAAGATGTCCAGTAGATGTGTAGTGTCACGGGGCCATGGCCATGATCCAGTGTGGGTGTTTGGGTATATTGGATTTTGTTTATATGTAAACTGTCTGACAGATATTTTTCTCAGGCTTAGGTCAGTGTCATGTCCGGGGCTTTTTGAGAGACAAAGGCCATGTGAGTCTTCTTACACGAGGACTAAATTTGTCATTTGTACTTGGTGGAAAGTTTTGGTCTAAAATCTAAATAATTCCCTCACCTACTCTATAAAAAATCAGTCTGCAACCCTGACATGTCATTTGGTACACAGTAGGCTAATTCTAGTTAAGCGGTCCATTCTCTTGTTGATGAGCCCGAAATAACGATATGGCCTTGGTCAATGTTGTAAATGCAGATCAATTTCCATTAGGTATACCTTTCAAAGCCAAAGGCTTTTGAACTGCTATCTATTCAGTTGCGACGCTGCTTTAGTTTCATCAGAATGACAACCCTCACCCTTGACATTCAGATGACACTGTTGTTAGTGGTAAGTACGCATAATCATTTTGGTCCCCCTAAAGTCAATTTTTATTTTTTATTTCAGTGAAAAAGTTGACTTGCGGGTCATTTTAAGTCTGCTGTACTTTATTTCAAATTAATGCCAGGTTTTAAGATCTTGTTTACAGTGTAGTGTGTGCCCAGTAGCCGGATCTTGGACAGCTGCCTGCATAAATGCTGAAAATGGAGCTTGTATCAACTGTAAGCAGATATGATGGATGCTAATGTACAATAATGGAAAAAAACAACTGAATTGTTTGACTTGACAGTTGAAGGTGTCACTCACTTCGTGCTTGTGTGCTCTCTAGGCGTCGGTGTCAGTATTATCGTTCCCCTCCCTTGTAGATCTGTTGAGCCAAGCTCCTAAATGTCACAATGATTGGTGTTGCACTATAGCTTGGCTGTGCACCAAGAGACAGACAGACAGACAGACAGACAGAAGAGTCCATGCCCGGCCTCCCAGCCAATCACTCTGAGGGGGTGGACTCCATGTCTTTTGGTCAGCAGCCAATAAGAAGGTGGCAGATAGCCATGTATGTAAATTAGTCTGATGGGGGCCCGGGCAGCAGCTTGGCCGTAAGCTCACGTGTTGCGGACTCCAGCTACTGCAGTCTCCCCAGTGACGAGTCAGTGGCTGACAAGATTCTGTACACAGAAGGAGGGATGTCAGCTCTTGTAGTGTGCATAGTGGGATCAAAACCAGTTTGTGGCCATGCTGCGACTGACCCTCCACCTGTCTCCCGCAGGGTGAGCTCGGAGCGGAGGAAGGAGAAGTCAAGGGATGCTGCGCGATGCCGACGTGGGAAGGAGTCAGAGGTGTTCTACGAGCTGGCCCAGGAGCTCCCCCTGCCCCACAGTGTCAGCTCCAGCCTGGACAAGGCCTCAATAATGAGGCTCACCATCAGCTATCTGCGCATGAGGAAACTGCTCAGTACCGGTCAGTAACTCCAGGTGTTTTATCTAGGGGCACATGTGTATTTTAAAATGTGTTCTCCTACTTAGAATTAGATTGCGCCGCAATTTTCATTATTATCTCAGAGGCTTTGAGAACATATTGTTTTGATAAAGATGCCACTTTCTTCTGAAATTTTTGTAGACTGTCTTTCGCTGTGGTTGGCCACCAGTGAAGTGATTTAATTAAATGATGGCGTGAACATCTGAAGAAAACACTGATAGCTGGTTAAACTCTGAGTCAGCTGCTCAGACATGCACAGATATAGATCCTTTTGCAGATAAATCTGTGGGCACAGTGTGCTGTCTCTGTGTGGCAGTCTCAGCCATCCAAACATGTTTTTCAGACAGGAGAAATGTCCTGTGCCTCATTTCTTTGTGCTTTCCTGTTCTACCTCCCTTTATCTTTCCATCTTTCCTCTATTATCTCCCACTAGATGAGCCAATGGCAGAGGAGGAAAAAGAACTTGATTTACAGCTTAACAGCTCCTACCTAAAAGCTCTGGATGGCTTTCTCATGGTGCTCTCCGAAGATGGAGATATGATATATCTCTCTGAGAACATCAACAAGTGCCTCGGGCTGGCACAGGTACGTCGTATGAGTTGACGTGTGTCTGCATTGAAGAGAACAGATAGAATAGAGCATGAGATTGTAATAGTACTAGTAGTTATATGCTTTGTTTAAGTAAAGCTTAGAAGTCACCACACAATGTCTACCATGAACAACTCTGACTATACAACTCTTTCTGCTGCAGTTTGACCTGACCGGACACAGTGTGTTTGACTTCATCCATCCCTGTGACCAGGAGGAGCTGAGGGAGATGCTGGTCCATAGAACAGGTGAGGGGGGAGTCACATTATAAGACCTCACTAATGGACAGAGACGGGCACACACAGGCACTCTGTCAGGTCTGCCGGTGCTCCAATCAGCAGGGAGTCCAATTCACTCTGAGCTGGCAGATTCAGACTGGGAGGCTGTCAGAACAAGTTATCATTTTCCCACTTCAAGCCTGAGGTCAAAGTGATTAGAGTTGGCTACTGTATGTACTTGAGTGACCTTTCACGCAGCATGAATGGAACAGGACGCTGCATCACTGGCACATTTACTGTTGTGCTTACACAACTGAATTGTATCTTGTTGTCGAGTTCAGTCAGGGGATTGAATTAGTCTACTTTTTTGTATAACTCCCAGGGAAGAACCTTTGGTTTCGCAGAAGAGTTTTTAAGTGAAATTAATTAAGCTAAAGCTTTCAAGTGCTTCACGACATCATTTGGTAATAATGCATGTTTATTTGAGGAACTTTAGTACACACTGATGTTATCATTGCCACAACGGCTGGTGACTCCACTTCCTTTATTTATGTTGCAGTAGCTGACCCCAGTGTAGAACCACTGTAGCTCGCTGTCCTCTCTGAATGCAAATGTGAACTGCTGGCAGGCAAAAGTGAAATAAAAAATAATAAAATTGAGGCAGTTGTGAATGCTTACAGTGTTGAAATTGACAACACAAGATGCTGGTTTTCTCTAAAACTGTCTCTTTGCCTGCTCATGTGATTTCAGGCTCCAAAAAGGCCAAGGAGACAAACACAGAGCGCAGCTTCTTCCTCCGCATGAAGTGCACTCTCACAAGCAGGGGCCGCACCGTCAATGTCAAATCAGCTACATGGAAGGTAAGCTGTGGTGTGATCACTGAGGAAATGTTCTCTCATGCATGTTTAGAAATTAGCTGATCGTAATGTTGTAGGTAAAGAGTTAGAGACACTTTGGAGATTAAATGCACAAACTTTAAAGATACAAAGTGCAGTAAAGCTGATGCCTACACCAGCAGTAATCTAATAAACTAATGTGAAGAGGAAATGGACCATCATGCTAATCGGGATACAAATGAAACAGTAAGTGCCTGTGTTTAACGTATAAACACATAATGACTTTACAGCATTTTCTATTTTAATCGAGTTTAGTAAGCATAAGGGAAACCTCAGATAATTGACCAACCAGTTATGATGCACTTACAACATCATTTTATAAATTCAAACATACATTTATTTGTACTTTAACTCCTGTTACTTTTGAAATAAATATATGAGGACATTTCACAGGCACCTGAATTACATTTTTAACCTAGTAGACAAGAGGAGAGGAGAAAGATTTATATCCAAATAAAAATGGAGAAGGAACACAAGTCCTTGTTTTAAAATAATCTCATGAACCATCTAAAGTATGCAGTTATTGCTGCAACCTTAATAGCAGCTGTTATATATTTGTCTGATCATTATCTGTCTGCTGAAATAGTAATGATATACTTTATTTATACAGTGCTTTTTCGAAACACAATTACAAAGATGAAGTAAGATTGTTGTTGAAAAAAAAATAAAGCAGTTTTGAGGTTATACAACATTCAGCAAAAATATAATAAGAGTTGAGGGAAAGTTTTTGTATAAAGTGGTTTTAAGGAGTGACCTGATGAATAAAAGGGACATTTTGAACCCAAACCCTGTAAAAGCACACTTAGGAGAATATGTCTTGAAGAAGGATTTAAAAGGAGAAACTGCCTCAGGCTAGAGCCTTGATAGTGTAATGGCTAGGAAAGCCTTGGCTGAAGACCTCATATTGAGACTGGGCACTTAATGTGTCAAAAGATCTGAGATGTGCCTCCGTGCAAATCCAGAGAGGGCCTTAAATGCTATTAAAATTATCTTAAAATCATATTCTGAATTTTACTTGTCTGTAAATCAGTGTTGTGATGCTATTGTTGTCTCTCCAGGTCCTCCACTGCTCAGGTCATGTCCGTGTATATGAAAGCCACACTGAGGAGACTCCAAATGGGCAAAAGGAGCCACCTGTTCCCTACCTGGTTCTGATCTGTGACCCCATCCAGCACCCCTCCAACATTGAGGTCCCTCTGGACACCAAGACCTTTCTCAGCCGCCACACGATGGACATGAAGTTCACATATTGTGACGAGAGGTCAGGTTCCCCGTCTTAAAGAATTGTTATTTGCGTAAGAAGCTTACCACGGCTCGCCTCTTAAGCCACCTGTGGCTTTACCTTTGTCAATGGATATTATTGCCAAAGCTCTTGCTAGCGTAGTAACACAGAGCCACCTAGTGTTCGGTCTAGGTACTACAGATGTCCCGTCAGCATTGAAATATGGGAGAAATAATAATTTTGTTTTATTTTCCAGGATCACTGAGCTCATGGGTTATGACCCAGAGGACCTATTGAATCGTTCTGTGTATGAGTACTACCATGCTCAGGACTCGGACCATCTCACCAAGACTCACCACAACTGTAAGCATGAATACTAAGATGAATACCAAGATGAATACCAACACATTCCAGCTGTGTTATTTCTGCCATCAATCAAATGTCTAATTTTGAATTTTCCTTCTCGTTTCTCTTTGCTTGTAGTGTTTGCAAAGGGCCAGGTCTGCACAGGACAGTACAGGATGTTGGCCAAGAGAGGAGGCTTTGTGTGGGTGGAAACACAAGCCACTGTCATCTACAACAACAAGAATTCCCAGCCACAGTGTGTTGTCTGTGTCAACTTTGTGCTCAGGTACTTTCAAGATTCAGTATTTTCAGGAGAGATTGTAATATATTACCTTGTACAAAATAGATTAGACTGTTTTTGTACCAAATCCTTATTAAACTCAATCTTACGGCTGCATGACTCTGTTACAGTGGCATCCAGGAGGAGAAACTGATCTTGTCCCTGGAGCAGACCGAAGATGAAGTGAAGAAGCCAATAAAGGAAGAGCTGCAGCAGGAGGAAGAGGAGGTCGTAGTCGAGAGCAGCCAGCCAGAGCTGTCTCCGACCTTGCTGAAGGAGGAGGTGGAGGAGAAGTTGCCAGAGGTGGATGTGATCAAACTGTTCACTCAGGCGACAGAGGCCCAGACGCTGGCTAGCCTGTACGACCAACTGAAGGAGGAGCCGGAAGCCCTCACCCTGCTGGCTCCTGCTGCCGGAGACACCATCATCTCCCTGGACTTCAGCTGTCCTGGTTCGTGGACCCAGACACACACACTTAAAGGTCCCATATTGGAGAAAAAATAGATTTCCAATGCAATGAGATTAAAGCATTTATAAATGTTCTAGTAGACAGCCATAATAAAAGTTAGCCTGAAAATATAGAATCCCAATATGGGACCTTTAAACTGCATGACTCAGAGTTTAAATGCTGAGTGCAACCATTCTGACCTCCCTCTATCTTTTGGTACAGATTCAGAGATCCAGCTGCTGCAGGATGTTCCTCTCTACAATGATGTAATGCTTCCATCCACCAGTGACAAGCTGGTCCTGCCTCTTTCCCCTCTGCCTCCCAGCGAGCCTCTCCACGTCACCACCACCACCACATCTGAGGATGTAAAAACTGAGCACTATCCTCCAGCCACATGCACGTCACTGGCCGGCTCCTCAGAGGTAGGATGGACGGAATTATTGTCATGTTGCAGTATAAGCAATAAACCTTTCAGTGACCCTTGACTTCTCTTCTCTTTAGGCTGACAGTCCGCTGGACTTCTGTTTCCCCATGGACTCTGAGATGAGCTCAGATTTCAAACTTGACTTGGTGGAGAAGCTGTTTGCCATCGATACAGAGCCCAAGAACCCCTTCACCACACAGGTAATGACGCCAGGAGATACTGTTGATTATTCTGCATTTTAATAAAGTTCCTGGTTGATCTAATGAAGTTCAGTGTTCTCTGCATTCTGATTCAGTAGACATTTTGTACCCCTTCAGGCAATGGAAGATCTGGAGATGCTGGCTCCATACATCCCCATGGATGATGACTTCCAGCTTCGCAGTCTGCCCCCAGATGAGCCTCTAACTTGTGGACCAGTCAAATCCCTTCAGAATTCTCCAGTCCGTGTCAAACAGGACACCCCCAGCTATCCCAGCTCTCCATTCAGCTCACCAGGCAGTCACACAGCTTCCCCAGCACCACCTGAGCCAGTAAAAGCCCCTCATCTTGCCACCATCCTTGCTAAGAGGTAAATTCTCCCAGGTGCACCATTTTAAGGCTTTATCAAAATCAGTTTTTTGGGTTAACTTATCAGTATTGCTGTGCTGCAGAACCACACAGCTGAACAAAGAAGTGTCGCTCGGGACCCTGGCAGCTCTGAACACGCAACGCAAAAGAAAACTGGGTGACATAAAAGAGATGATTGGACTTGTAAGTTCTCAACATCCAAATGTGATTCACTTTATATTTACAGATGAAGAGTTTGAGTGTCTGTATTTCATGATTTCTCACAGGGAACTCTGCACCAGGGCCAACAGGAGCAGGGCAAAAAGCTGAAGCCCTCAGAGTCAGGAACAACCAGGACCATACTGCCTTCAGGTAAACAGACTGGATCTGTGGTTTCCAACCATTTTTTTTTTTCCTATTGTTGAGTAAACTGCTGGCCCCTGGATATTTTGTAGATGGATCTGGTTACATTTTGAGCAGATTATTTCCTGTGAAAATAAGAGATACATTTGTCTGATATTTTAGGAACAATTTTATACAGTTCTTTCTGTATCATGTATGTATTTATTTTTAACAGTAATACATACTTTTATTTTTACTTTTAAAAAATTGCTGAGAAAGCCATACTGTATATATTTTTTAAATGACTTGGTCTTTACAATTAACCCCTCTGGGAACCCAAGTGTGCATCAGGACCTGTAGTTTTGCATCCAGTGTTTTTATCACAGGAATCAAAACATCCGCACAATCATAACTCTTGTGTCTTGTTCTCATTTAGATCTGGCGAGTCGTCTTCTGGGCAGCACGTCAGAGGGCACCAGCTCCCTCTTCACCCTGCCTCAGCTCACACGCGACGACTGCGAGGTCAACGCCCCCTTACAGGGTCGCCAGTACCTGCTGCAGGGGGAGGAGCTGCTGCGTGCTCTGGACCACATCAATTGAGTCAATGCTTAGCCTGCTCACTGCTGAACTAGACTGGACACTACAATTTCTCCCTCTCCAAGAGCCCCCACCCACCCTACCCCACCCTTACTGCCCCCTTATTTATGTATCCGTATGAGTTTGACTATAGTTTGGCTGCCGTTTGTGCACATCATGTGATATCTGCATCATTCCGCCGTGACAAACGCCGTAGCAGCGTCTGTTTTTTTGGTGCAAGGGATTCAGGCATCATGAGATGTCCAATTGTTGTTTTCTTTTTTTCCGTTTTGTTTTTTCTCTCTTTTCCGGGGAGTCTCTCAGCACACAGCGCCTCGACAGATGACCCTTTTCCAGCAGGTCACCAAGGAAAACTGGCGCTACTGCCAGCAGTGTATTGTAAGCTTCAGTCGCACAATTTATATTTTCTTAAAAAGAAAAATATTACCAGCAATATATATTAAGCCTTTTTAAAGTCGTTTTAATGGGATTTGAACAATTTTATTTTTCCTCCCATACTTGTATGTTGTAGTACTCGTACCTAACAAGATGTCCTTAGTCCAGAATTATGAACATGTTGTTTAAACCTTAGGTGGTTTGAATGTTATCTCCATTTAATAGCTGTCAGTCTTTGAGGTAAATGCATTTAATTGTGTAGCAGGTCCAGTACATGTCACTTTATTACTTTACTGTAAGTGTGTGTTACTGTACATATACCAGGGAAATTTTAATTTACTCATTATGGCTCCACTGCTTTGACTCTCAAAATGAAATGAGTCTTCACTTTGTTTGCTTCTCATTGTGGAGGATTGGCATTTTCTCTTTAAACATGAAGCAAGTTCATGTTTTTTGGTTTTTACTGTGCGTGACACACTCGGAAGAGTCTGTTTTAAAATAAGTGGGATCTCAACAATTCATATTTTACCTGTGTGATCATTGTCATCATAGTAGCCTTCGTGAGTTGTCAAACTTGTTTGCTCAGTTAATGGTAGTCAGTTTAATACCATTGATCCATGCCATATTGTTGGGTCTCTCATGCTTCTTGTTGCTGTCTAACATTAAATGGCTTTAATAAAGTACATTGTTTCAGATTTCATTTACTTACAGTCTACAAACATAATTCATTACATAACTACTTTTGCTACTTTGCCAAGTAAGAAGAAACAGCACTGAGGTAGAAAACACATCTTGTTTATTGTACTCTGAGAACCTGGGAATAAAAAGTTTAAGTCTTTAATGCTGACAGGTTCATCTGGAAGCACATTTTTGCCAGTTAAAGAAAAAGAACAAGAAAACCTAGCCTTGATTAAAAAGAAAAAAAATATGTATTTCTGTTAATTCAATGACACATTTGTTAAGAAAATTTTGACTTTTTATCTCAAAATTTAGACTCTCATAATCATTACTTGTCTGAACTATGACTTTGTCTCATCAGTGTGAACACATTATGACTAAGGCAGTATTTTTTCATCAAGCTTAGTTTTCATTTTATTGTTTCTTTAACCAGCCAAGGAAATTGGCTTCTAAAGGTTGATGACAATTCAAATAGTCTGAATTAGACAAATGACATTGAAATTCATTGCAGCTGATTGTAGCCATCAGCCAAGTGGAGAAACACTTTCTAGAAGTTTAAATATAGACAATACTTGGACTGATAAATATGGCCACAAACACCCTAGTTTGTTTTTGTTTTTTTAAGGTGGCACTGCAGGCGTTTCCCTGTTAGTGGAGCTATACACACTTGCCCCCTCAGTTGATAAAGTGTATGACACTACAAACACAATGAGCAATGTTCATCGGACCGCACACACCATCACATTGCACTGTTTTTTTTCTCTTTAACTACTCATGTGGTAGGCTGTTCATTAGTTAAGAAATGAGGTTGTGTGGTTTCTGTCACTCTGTGTACTCTGGAGTCATATGCAGTCGCAGCATCTCGTCTCCTCTTTGTACCACCATAGTGATTTTGTCACTGTTGCGGACTGCCTGGTAGATCTCCTCAGAGGTGTGCACCTTCACTCCGTTTATCTCCACCACAATGTCTCCTGGTAGCATGCCAGCTCTGAAACGGGTATAACAGCAGTGTGTGTTAGTGTTCCTTCTGGAATTCATTAACAATGTCCACAATGTTTTGGTTTCAACACTAGGAGTCAAACAAAAATGATGACCGGATTGTTGACACTAAAAGATTTCTGCTACACACAGGTGATTCTGTAGGTGAAACACCAGAATATGTTGAAATTCAAGCATATTTTGAGCCGTGAAAAGGTAATCGTAAGCATTTTGCAAACTTAGGTCAGTTAAACTAAATCTAAAATATTACATGGCAGAAAATGTTCATTTATGTTCATTTTCATTTGCACTACATGGCTAACTTGGAATCAGATTTTACCTAATATTTTCATGATGATTCAAGATGATGCCTGTTCGGTTCCATTTCAAGGTTTTTTAATTAATATGGGAATGCTCTTTTCTGTACTCAGCCACACAAAAGCATATCCATCCACTCTTATATGTCTTCTAACCAAACATGTCCTGCAATATCTAGAAACCCTGTCTCCCCAGTACAAACTTGATATAGAAAGATTCACTGGCTTAAGGGAAACACACTCTCTAACATTCATCATGAAACTTCAGGAGCAAGGAGGATTCTTTACCATTTGTCACTATCCACTGTTGCTTGGTTGGCTTACCTGCTGGCGGGGGAACCCAAGATCACTCTATGAATCAGGATGCCGTGTGTCACATCTGGGAAGGACGGGTCTCTTAACTTGAGTTCGGTAATGATGCTGAAGCAAACAAGAACACAGCTGGTTTTAGCTGCAGTGGTGTGAGCTCTGCTGTAACTACACTACAGGAGGAATTTGTGATCCTGAAGTGTTTTACCTCTGTGTCAGCGTCAGCATCATCACACCAATGTACCGCCGCTTCGTCTCTGACTCACCAAACCAAGAACCTTGAGGAAGATGATCAAAAACAAGAATGTGAGGATAATTTCTTTGATAGGAGAGAACAGTTGGATGCAGAAAAACGGGTGTAATGCACATCTAATCCCTTCTTACTCTTCTTTTTTGCTGCTTGATCAAGGAAAACTCTCAGGCGGTCAGATGGAATAGCAAAGGAGATTCCTGCAGTGACCTTCATGGTGTTTATACCGATGACTTCACCATCCTGATTAGAGAAGATAAGACATTCATATAAGGCGTTGTGCACCATTATGTTATCATGTTTGGCTGCCAAAGTCCAGTAATGTCTCAATAAATGTTATTGATAGTGATGGTTCTGTCAGTGGCTAGGAGGCAACCTTTAAACACACAAAACTACATTTTAAAATGTTAAACTTAACACATCTAGAGCTGAACTTATTCATTGATTTGCATTCAACTATCAAATTAATTGTCATTTACATATCTTGTGACAGCAGACAAAAAGCTGCCTGATGCAACTATCTGTCTGTTCAAGCATGACACAGCACAACAGTCAGAGCAGGTCTGCTGCCATTTGTCTTGACATTTAAACAGGATCGGTGACTCACCAAGTTGATCAGGGGACCTCCAGAATTTCCAAACTGTAAAACAAATCAGTCACATCCTACGTCAGCAAGCATCATATGAGACAGTTCTGAGTCACAGTAAATCTTCTCCGCTGGCTTATTTGGCTGGCTTATTTTTTCCTGAACCATTTGATGCTACTGTTCCTCACATTCAGGGATATTTTCAGGACTGGTTACAGGTCACATGTGAACTAAAAAAGGGGCAAAACACATTTTCCCTAACTGGTTCTCACAGTTTTCTTCCCTTACGTACATAAACGGATCAGGTGGCCATATACACCTGCAGAATGGATTACTGCAGAATACTCACATCAATGGCTGCATCGGTCTGAATGTAGTCCATGTTTGAGTTGGACAGACCTAGCTCCTTACTGCCTCTTTGCACTGAGCTGATGATTCCTGATGTGATTGTATTCTTCAAAGCAAACGGGCTTCCCATGGCGACCACAAACTCTCCTTGTCGAACATCAGACGACTGACCGAGGGTGAGTGTGGGTAAAGGGTTCTACATGTCAGGGCAGAGACAAATCAGGTCAACATTACATCCTCAATGCTCAGGTCTTCTGTTTATCTCTAAAGAAACAGAGCTTACTATTTTATCTACGGCCTGTTCTCTTCCTGCAATGACCCCATCATGTAAGCGTCCTGCTTTACTATAAAGACGCTGGATCAGCCTTTAGTGCTTCTATCACTGTGCTGCTTTTAGATGGGAAAAAAGAAGACTATTCATAAGTTGTGGTCTTTCAGCGCATGTATGAATCACAACCTTGTTATGCTCTAGTGGAAACAATACAGGCGAAACGTACAGTACAGTCATTCTATACAGGAGTTTATTTAAAGTGGTTGTCTGAAGTAAGTGAGGACCTCGACTCTGAGACTTTTTCATACACTAAATACTGTTTAAGGGCACCTGTACTCATGCACTCTTAACATGCCCTCTTGAGGAGACATATAGTAAAGCGTGCATCCAGTAAGATAAAAAAAATAAACAGATTTTATTTAAACCCTGCTTCTCACCCTCGCAGTGATTTTGATGGTGGCGATGTCTGCAACTGGATCAACATCTTGCACAGTGGCGTTGTACACGTCTCCGTTAGTGAGCTTCACACGGACGCCCCTCTTGTTGGCCACAACGTGCGCATTGGTCACGATGAGGCCGTCACTGCTGATTATGAAACCAGAGCCATTTGACACCGGGACTTCCCTTCCTGAAAATGGGTGCCTGTGAAGCAGCAAATGCAAATCATACTCAGCCTGAAAGCAAAATGTATTGTTTGAGTTCATCCACACAGAAACTTAGAATGTGAGAAGTGAAACCGAGGCGTTTGAGCCGTTAAAGGTTATGACAGAGCACTGTCTAAGTCTTGCTGCAACACAATGCAAAACTGTTATTTCTTCACATGTTCATGCTAATTTTAGTGATTTACAAATCAAATTCTTACATATTGCCCCTTCACTACATTAAAGAAGCTGCCAAGAAAGATCTTACACTAAATTCTGTGACCTGAGGGCATTTAATCTGTGTTGCCTCCTCAAATGTTTTACCATACTTTAACACATTCTTTAATCCAATAAATATGTCCACATAATATTTGCAGACATACCGGTATGCAACACACTCCAAATACTGTGGCTGTGACTACAAACAACATGAAATCTCTAATGTAAGGCATGATAAATAAACACTTGCAGCAGCTACATAGCTGAAATTCCTAAGTGGGTATAATACATGCTACAAACTCATTGCCATTCCATTTATTCCATATAGCATCTTTCAGTCAACTCACCTGCCAATGATTTCGATGTACACGACAGCTGGAGTCGACTTTTCGACCACATCTGCAATAAAGTTATATTTATACCTGGGGCTGTCAGGTTTAAAGGGAGAGGCACAATGAGCTGATGGCAGGAGGAGGTCAAGACACCTTGCGGATATCGAGACATTTCTGTCCTTTGCTTTATCGTCTTTTTCACTGTCCAGAAGCGCCGCACCACACAGTCCCAAACCCACCGAGACAGACCTGAGCAGAGGACAGCTGCTGTTTTCCCGACCACCTCGTCCGTCCCACCACATTGGCGGTCCCCTGTCCAGGCTTGTGTGTCCCTCTGCTCTTCTGTGGTTACATATTACTACAGAGGACACCGGGCTGACTGTCCTGTCTGCCACACAGGTGAGTCCCCGGCTCGGACAGCGAGTATGTCTCCTCAGTGCTGAGAGTAAACACCTACTTAGAGGAGTTGCTGCCATGTTGCATCACTTCTGTCACACCGGTCCAGGAGTTTTTGGACAGCTTAACAACACTTTATATCCAAATGTATTTACAGGGACAACGCTCCTTTTTGTGTCAATTACAACACCCGCACTGGTTACGTAAACAAAAACACTACAGAACAAACACTTCCTTTGAATTTAACTGTTATCTTCACGAGACAGAGACAGCCACAGCCAAGAAAGAGACAACCTTACACCGGAAGTTTAAGTCCATTGCGAGACTGCGCAGAACGCCTCTTCTTCTTCTATGGTTTTTGCATTGTAGACCCTACTGCCCTCCACAGGATAAAAATCACAAAACATTCAAAAGTAAAAATAATTGATGAAGTAAAAATGCAGTTAATTTAAAATATATACATATACATAACAATACATAAGAGAATAGTTGAGTGTACGTCACATTTAAGTGTTTAACTCCTTTCACGTTTGCATATATTGTAGGGTTTCTTAAACCTTATTTTATGTATCTTATTTATCAAAGTGTTGTGAAAATATACAGTGTGTTTGGCCATTGTACTAAACTCACACCACAGGTTACAGATGCACAGCATATGCAGCATGTGCAGGAAAAGAGGGAAAAGAGTAATGGCTGCCATTAGATGATTTACATATATAGTTTTAAAATATGCAGTTAGTTAAAAGTTTCGTTAAGTATTTCAACTGACAAACGCGTTTTCTTTATTAGCCTATTATCTGCTGTGGCAAAATGTTAAAAACCTGTTTTACGAGTGACCATGAATGCATCACGTCACCATGGTAACATAACGCTGTGACGTCCGAAAAGTGACAGTAAAGTAAACTCAGTGTGGCTAAAAGCTAACACTAAGCTATCTAGCTTATCAAATAATCAACGCAGACTATAAAGGACACGGCACGATGGACAAACTTGACGGCTTGGAGAGTTTTCTGAAGAATGTTGACAAAATAAGTAAGTAATATAAGTGTAAAACATATTAACACTAACACAAAGTAATAGCTTGGTAGCTAATGGCTAACCAGTGTCTGTGCTGAGGGAAGCATAACTAGCTTAAGTCATTAGTTAGCAAACTAAACAGACAGATGAAGTATTGTTTGGTTAACCTACCACATAAGTAAAACACATAATAATATTGACAATGACATTATTTCATAAAAACGGCTCCGATACGTTTCAGCAGATAACTGCTAGCTATAACAATAAGGTAGATAAAGTATATTGTATATGCATATTACAACATAGCTTATGTGATTATTATTGATATTGAACATATGCATTAAGGCTGCAAACGGTAACATTTATCATTAATCTTTTTCAGGTGAACTAGTGAAGGATATGAAGTCTTCTGATGCCGAAGTCCAGCAAAAAGCAATGGAGGAAGCTGACCGCTACATTTCTGCTTTGGATGAGCCCTGCACGACAAAAGTCAACAAGACTACCATCAACACAAGCCCACCGCTCCAGCCTTCCGTTGTAAAGACATGCACACAAAGTCACCCAAGATGGAAAACAACTCCTTCTGTTGTTCTCCATCTGTCTCTGTCATTCTCAATCTGTCTGTTCGTCTTTCAGTCTGTCTGCTATATAAAACGAGTCTATTTAACTTTTACGTATGCACAACGCAGACTTTCCTGTAGTATTTTCTACCATTTCCCCCTTTGTCATGCAATTTTTCTGTTTTCCAGAGTCTGCAGAATGAAAGTCCAGGTGAGTGGGTTATTTGGTTGTCCTTTGCAATGAATTGCAACAGACTTACTGTATATGTCCCCATATGAAAAAAAAAGTTTCTCCATTGAAGAATTAAAAGAAAAATGTAATCAGTAAACATGTAAAAATGTAGCTGTTTGTGTTGAAAATGTGTTGCTCAATGATACTTTACTTCAGTGGTATGTATGTTCTCCAAGAAAGTAGCCTGCCTGAACAGACACAGCTGAAAAAGACGCACTTCACTTTGTGTTAAATCAGCTGCATCCTTGACTATGATGCAACCAAAGTATTAGCTAATGTCAATCAACAATAAAAGAACATTTTTCTATTAAATCTCACAGACTAAGAACCCTGTGGGATTTCTATTGTTACCAAAGATGCCTTTTTGAAGCCTAGCTTATTTAAAACCTGTATTTAAACACAAACAGTGTTAGGTGAAATGACATACAGAACCCTGTTGTTTTTTTCTGACCTCAATTTTGATTATGTTAAATGTGGGACAAAACTTTGTCAAGGGAGACCATAAGTGTACATTTTCATACAGTGGATTTGTGGCACACAGGCTCAAGCGTCTTTTCTCTTTTTGACCAGAGAATTTCATGAAGATTATGGAAAAAGATGCTGAAGACAGAAGAGCGAGGAGGATTACAAAAGAGAAAAAGGCAACTGGTGTGTGAATCTCTGTTCCTCAAAGATGTCGTTGAAAGTTAACAGTTTTCTGTAAAGGCTAACAGTGCGTCCATGTATATGTTGTATGTTGTGTCACTGCAGCACTCAAAGACAAGGGCAATGAAGCTTATGCTCAAGAGGACTATGAAGGTGCTGTGAAGTATTACAGTGATGGCCTGGCTGAACTACGGGACATGCAGCCTTTGTACACCAACCGAGCACAAGTGAATATCTTCAGCCTTTTTTTTGTGTGTGTTTTACAGTGAATAGATTTCCTAGAAAAAGGGTTGAGGTTTCATTTCCATTCAATGAGTTGATCCCAGATCTAAGAGAAAAGTGATAATTGTTAGTCCTTTAGAAGAAATCAAAGTAGACTGGCCGATTACTGTGAATGAAGAAACTTTTGGTTTCAAGGCAACCTCGTTACAATCAATAAGTTCCTTTCCAGAGATCCTGCATTGTGATAGCGGTCCCTGTTGTAAATTCTTAACCAAACAATGCTATGCCATTTATCACATTATTTATGACTATTTTTTTGTGATGCCATTTTTGTCTGTTTATCTGTTCACTGTTTAAATCTGCTCAGGCTTACATCAAGCTTGGAAAGTACAAGGAGGCCATCAGTGACTGTGAATGGGCCCTGAAGGTGAGGAAAGGCTGGGAGCTGGGGTCAGTCAGTTGCTGCTCTAAAGAGAACACTGTGTTTGAAAAAGTTAACAAAGATGAATGATGTTATGAGTTCCTTCTAATTAGGTAGTTAGTTTATTTAGGTTACCCAAACTAAAAGCATGTTAACTATGAAAAAGGCTGGCTTTAGTTTTACGATGACAAATTTGCTCTATAAACCCATTTTTTTCTTCCTAGTGTGTCTCTAAAGTTCAGATTAGGCATTTCTCTCTTACTGTGCTACATGCTGCTTACGTCACCATTATGTATATTTTTGTTACACACTCCCTTGATCATTTTCTCTCTTATTAGTGTAATGAGAGGTGCATAAAGGCTTATTTACACATGGGAAAAGCATATCTGGCATTGAAGAAATATAATGAGGTAAGTATAATTATCTCTCATTGCGTGTAATCAAGCCTGTTTTTTTCCACATTGCTCATGTATAATCGGATAGCAAAATGTAGGCGTTTCGTCTAACTGTAGCAGTAACTTAGCTATGTTTATGAAGGTTGTGTGCCTGTCATAGAGAATGGTACAAGCATGATGCAGTTGTAGTCTCTCAATAGTCTTCTGGAAAATCTGTTTTATAGCTATTTCGGTCAATTTATTGGACAATGGGTTCTTAAAAAAGATAGATAGCTGTTACATGTTTTTATTTAGTACATTAATTGCAAGGTGCATTAGGGTTATCTTTACACCACACTTTTGTGTGGAGATAATAGGAAAAAATAGAATCATATTGATTTCTATGTCTCTTTAAAAGACCAGAGAAGCACATCATACAATCAGTGATGAACTTAATCCTTCTCTTTTCAGTCCAAAAACTGCTTCCAAAAGATATTGGGGATCGAACCTGCAAGGGAGAAGATGATGAAAGGTACTGATGTTTTTTCAGAGGTCATGTTTTGAAAACTTTTCGGTATTCAAATCCTTTTGTGACAATTGCCCATGCAAGTTATTTTCCCCATTTATCCTTTAAATTACAATTTTTTGTCAAACCAACAGTCAGGCTCTTCATTTGTGAGAATACATTTAAAAGAAAAGCAGCAAATCCTTAGACACTGTAAAATATGACAAAGTGACTTTTTCAGGACACAGATTACTCCAAAATCGTCAACTACATTAGACAAGTCATTTTAAGTTGTTCAAACTTTTTTTTTTTTTTTTTTACAATGCATTTAAGAAGGCTTGAAACAGCAGCTATTTTGTTGCAGTTCTCAAACATAATGGGCTAAATGTTTGGTTACAGTTTGTGGCAGTTGTGCAGATTTACAGTTTCTTTATAATTTTCATATGTTGGTGTAGCATTATATTTTAAATACAAGGCCAGTGCATGTTTATTCGCTAGCAGCTTGGTTATATGAGGAAAATTTCAATTTGCTGTTTTCTGTAACAGGGCAACTAAAGTTACTTCTATGGAAAAACTCTCTGTCCGATCACAGTCTGCTTTCTCCTCTTACCTCTTTTTAACTCTTTATTTTTCTTGACACAGAATACCTGACGCAGGTAGATTTGGAAGCAGAGAAGGAGAGTCAAGAGATGAAAGCAATGCAAGAGCTTGACAAGCGAGATGGGAATGCCAAAATAGTGCCCGAACTGCTAGAGAAGCTGTCGAGGCCGGGCCAGGCGTCCTTCTACTACTGTGGGGGATTTGAGATTCTGTCACAAGCAGTAACTGACTGTGAGTGATTGTTCTTTTTGGGAGAAGCTTGTCACAATTATCTTTCTCCTTCAATCTCTTTGTGCCCACTCATGCCTCAATAGTCTGCTTCACTGCTCCACCTCTTTACCATTTCTATGGCTTAAATGGCCAAGAGCTGAGAGCAGATATAGAGTGAGTTGTTATATGATGACAGCAAACACTTGGGTGCAGTTTAACACTAGTGATAGCAGGTGTCCATTCAATAACCTCAATGGTTTACCTGCACTCAGTCATGTCACATTTAAAGTAGGTAGCAAGTGAATTTTTGACCAAGAAAAATTAACTCATAAAACTTAACTGACAAAAGAGCATTGGTCCACACAGGTAACACTCAAAAGAAGAGACAGCAACAACATGCATCTGGTTGCTGCTCTCATACAGGCTTTCTTTAACTTCAGGTTCTTCTACCACACAGCCATGGCTTGATTGTTTCTCTAAAACCTTGGTGATGATATATAGCTTTCTGTCTTCTTACACAATCTGCTCTGTTCTTCTAACAGGCACAGGCCAGACCCTCTTTAGACTCAACAATGGCTTCAGCATCATCAACAGCAATGACGTGGTGAAGAGGTAAGGTCAGAGACCAGAGGGAGAGGTCAGATGGACCAGGAGACACAGAGACACAGAAAATGATGTCTCAACTTCTTCATTAATCAGTTACGTGATAGCAGAGTGCTTTTGGTACCCTAAAAAGCAAGACCTTGCCGCTGTAGCTTGATTGCTTACTATCCATATGAAATGGAATGGCATCTTTCTTTTGAGAGTTGAATTGCTTTCTGCTTCCAGTATTACTAACAATATTTTACTATAAAGGTAGTATTGGATTTTCGCTTGTTCTACATTCTGTTTTTGTTATTTCAAGTATGTTTTCCATGCGCGGTTGTTTTGAGATACATTTTATTGTCATACTTAAACACTTTCATGATTTGACAGTAATATTTCAATCTGATTTGTATTATGTAAAGAGAAGAGAACTTGGCTAAGGTCGCTGGGTTTATTTTCTCCACAGTTGCCTCTTGCAAAAAACAAAGGATGGAGACAGTCAGGAGCTGTGTGCCTCTGTTCTGAAATTATGGAGGGTTATTTGTTGTGGAAATGGTACGTAGATAATTGAATTACACCTCATTTGTCATTTCATCTTTTTTACATTTCCATTGCTGTCATTAAGTTAGATGGACGAAGAGGGAAAGATAAAATATTAAAATACTAATATTTTCTATTGTGGCATTGTGCCATTACTAGACAGCTTTTCAAAGCCTTCTGTTTTATCAAACCTGTATTTGTCTTTGAATCACACAAGCTACATTGGCTTCAGCACAACTGTAATAATTTGTTGACATGGATATTCACAAATGTTTTTATCTTTTTATCATATGACAAAGCAAGCATAGTGACAGTATCAATTTCATGAACTTTGTGTAATTGTGTTACACACTTGTTTATATACAGTGTGACACAGTCCAATGAAGTCATTCTTTACATATTCCCTGTTTGTCTTTTGCTTTCAGATGAAAACCTGAAGATGCTGATGACGTGCCCAGTCAGCAGACAGTCCATTGTTGACTTGCTAATATCAGAGCATGGTGAAGTACAGAAAGAATGCATAGCATTACTATTATTGTACTCACAGATGCCACATGGAAGATGTTTGGCCATTGACAATTTGAATGTACACAAGTAAGACATTTCTTGATGTTCTTATCATATGCAACTTGTGAGCAGTAACGTTGCTGGTGTAAAAATGTACTAGTATATAAACAAATAATGCACATCATTTATTACACTTTTTCCATGTGCATCCTCCCACCTTCCATCAGCCTTTAAGGATTAGAAATCAGTAGAGTCCCAACCACTGGGTTGGGACCGTTACTGGCACTGGGGTCGTTCATTACCAGGCTGGGAATGTCATTTATGTTTACTATGTTTTTCTTTGTATTCCTCTCTCTCTTTTTTTCTATTCTACTCCCTCTTTCTGTACATTGCTCCACCAATCTGGTTTCTAAAGGTTAGCGAGGAACCTCATGGTGTGCATCACAAAGCAACAGCAGGAGAACACATCAGTCAACATTCTGGAGAACTTTGCAGCAGAAAACAAGTATTACTGTCACACAGCCCCAAAAATACAACAACAGTTATTCTTTTTCACACCCTAGAAATGTATATTTTTGTATATATATATATATATATACATATATATATATATATATATATATATATATATATATATTGGGAAGTGCTAATGCCACTTGAAGGCAAAAAGCTGCTCTCAATCTGTTTGTAGTAGAGTAGGCTTAAACTTGACTTTACCTGTTACCTCATTGTACCACAACACATTTCATAGGTGCTACTTCTGCTCGGTTCAACAGTGGCCAGCCATCAAACATTGTGCACATTCATACAAATATAACCACATACATTATATGTTTGTGCTTCATGCATGGTAGCAATGTTTGATATCTATTTACAGATTTTGCATTCAGTTAAGGAAAGGTTTGACAGACTCAGTCATCGTGCCATTTACATCAATACTGGTAAGATATGAAGATACAAAGTTACAAATGTTTATGCACTGAATATCTACTGCTGTGTTTATGTGTGTGTATCTGAGTAATTATGAACATCTGTCTGTGTGTTTCACTTCACAGAGAAATATCGACAAGTCCAGCCATCATGTCCTTCCGTCTCTGATATCGGCTGTTGGCCGTCTGGCTCAAGATGAAGTCATCCGTCACGATTTTGCTCATGATCCAGAATGTTGGAAGGCCTTTCTGATCGCCATTGTTAGTATCATTACAGACTAGTCTCTTTGCATAAAAAAGTGTGAATGGTGTATTCAATTAGCTGAAAAAATGTATATACTTATTTATTTCTGAAATAAGGTTCCATGGGACAGGACTTCACCTCTTTAATAACAGTTTGTCTTGGATGTTATGGAAATACTTAGCTGGTGTTTAACTTAGTGGTTTGCATGTTTTGCATTGTCAAATGTGTTGGCTGTCATTGCAGAGGCTGTGCAGTGCATGTGAATACAGAGAGGTCCTCTACGCTCTGCTTGGTTTGATCTTCAACCTTTCAACTATCAACTCTCCAGTCATTCAGGTAAGATATGATTTATTCTCATCAGTAGTCTTAGTAGTCTACACACTGTACTAGTTGATGATATGATGACCTTAAAGTTGAGCTGAGCTATCAGTCAATATGGAACCTGGAAAGAATTATGTTTTGACTGAAAATGCATTCCACGCCCCTGAAATCCAATAGATTACAGAGCAACTGATATATTAAAAGCCGCTGAACAAGGGAAGCAGTGGGAGCATCTGTGTGAACTGTGATGTGTGACCTAATCAATCACCTAATCAGAGGTGAACTGTGTGTTAAAATTGATTTAGACATTTGTCCATATCCCTTTTGCAGGAGCATGCTGTTTCCCTCTGTAACTGCTGTCTGGGCCTGCTGAAGGATACCGATGGAGGCATCATAACTGTGAGAGAACCTCACTTAAGCACTACACCATACTACTCAGGAGAGTTGAAAAAATATAGTTTATTCTACATTAGAGAAATGTCACTAGTAAAACATTATTTTAAGAGTTTTAATGCTGCATTTTTCAATTTCTGGCCACTAAACATGCTGAAAGACACGTACTGACATTCTGTAGAATAATATGCCCTTACAGACATTAAGCAACATTACAATCTGATTGGAGCTGTGTAACTCTAGTATTATTTCTTGGCCTTAAGTTAACTCTGTCAGTTTTCCATTTGGTACTGGGGTGGCAGCGTGCAGTGGGTTAATCAGAGCTTATTTTGTGAAAATAGCTGCCTACTGCTGTGATGAATGTGGTTGATGAGAGCATTGATACTCAGCTGAAAATTGCATTGGTAAAAAATGTAATAACTTCTTTGTGCCCTTGACCTACAATTTATTCTCTCAAATGACTAATTTGTACACTAAAAAAATACTTATGCTGTCTTTACAATAGACGTTCTGTACTTTATTATTGCTGCAAACAAACATACACCATAAAACCTACTGATTTCACATCTTTCTCTTTTCCAATTCTCCACCCCCACATTCACGTTGTCTGTTGTTCTAGTAGTAGTGGCAGTTTTGTCTGGACCCTCTGCTATCTAGCCCATTTCTCTGCTCTTGTTTCCAATCTCTTTCTTCTTTTACTTCTCACCATCTTCTGTTGTCTCATTTTCTAATGCCAAAATTCTTCTTTGCTCCAGAGAGCCACAGGTGTGCTGTGTAATGTCCTCCCTCAGTCCACTGAGGCTGTTCAGCAAGCTATTCAGGGGGATGTGGTCCGAACCATGCGTCGACTGCTGAAGGTAGATAACTGTATATACAGCCTACTTTCTTTAAATACACCAACACATATTTGTGTCTTACATGTGTAATTATATTCTAGTTCCCAAATAATCTTCAATTGGATTCATTACTCTTAAAATAATTATATGATTGAAGATGACTTTCATGTCATTTCTAATGCATAATACTTGAATGAGTATCTATGCAATACTTTCTTTATTAGGCCCAACAGTGAGTGTGCTTAAGTGATCACTGATAAGCAGTATTCACAAGCAATGTTGTAACAAAATAAACAAACAACAAACAAATACAATAATCAAATCTAACAGAGACGCTCTGATTTTTTGACTACCGAGCTCAAGTATACATAGCCCCTTCAACATTAACCAACATCGTGACCTGAAGACATGATGAGTGTTGTTACAGTTTAGAAGCATACGTTCTACACGGTTAATTGCGTTGTTATTTTTTGTGTCTACCTACCC